>OX155975.1:15922623-16069463 GCA_944548615.1 Micropterix aruncella | reverse complement strand
ACTGACTGTCCGCCAGGTTAGGGCCAATGGACTCCAGGTGTCCGTTGAGGCGATCGGCGATGATACGCTCGAAGAGCTTTCCCGCCTCGTCCAGCAGGCAGATGGGCCGGTATGCAGAGGGAGAGTCTACCGGTCTGCCTTCCTTCCGCAGAAGCACTAGCTTGGACTCTTTCCAGCCGGAGGGAAAGACGCCAGACTGAAGACAGCTGTCAAAAAGTCTTGTCAGTCTGCCCCTCAACGACTTGAGAGCTAGTACCCACGCCCTGCCTGGAACTCCGTCAGGACCCGGTGCGGTGTTACGGGAACCGAGTCGTCTCACTGCCCGGATTATTTCTTCCTCCGTCACCTCGAACTCCTTAGACCAGGCGGACGGCTGCGACTGCTCAGCAGAAAACGTCGGGTTTTCCCGGACCCTGGGGAAAAGGGTGTCCACCGTCCTTGACACGAGGTCCGGATCCAGAGTTTCCGTTATGGGCGGGACCCACGGTCGGAGCTTGCCCAGTACCATTTTGTAGGGCCGCCCCCACGGGTCCTTGTCCAACCCCTTTATAAGCTCACCCCAAGATCTGGCCTTCGCATCCGCCACGGCATTCTGGAGAGCAACAGTGGACACCCGATACGCTGCGTATGCCATGTTTTTCTCTTCGTCTGTGGCTAGGCGTCTCCTTCGTGCACGTAAGTACCGGCGCCGAGATCTCAAGCACTCCTGGCGAAGCCGCGAGATACACTCCGACCACCAGTACGCAGCCTTTCTCCTAGCAGGCCTGACACGGGGCATTGAGGCGTCGCAGATAATGGTCATCGTGTCTCTGAACCAGATCGCCACCCGTTCTGGATCATATGGTTCTTGCCCTTCCTCTGACCAGTCCGCTGCAATAGCCGCCGCCGCGAGAAGGTCCTCATCGAGCTTTTTAAGGGACCAACGGGGCGACGGAATATTGCTCGAACGATCCAGAATGACGGGGCGTCTAAAAATTAAATCAATAATTATATGACGGTGGTCGGACAGAGTGACCACCTCCTCCGCGACCCGCCACCCCGTTACAAGAGATGTCGCAGAAGGCGACGCCCAGGACAGATCCACTACGGACTCTCCCTGCCACCGCACACATGTGCTAACAAATCCCCTGTTCAGGAGGATTAGGCCTAGCGCCGCCGCCCACTCTTGGATTGACTCCGCTCGGGAGTCGTCCCGAACGTCCCCCCAAGCCCTGGAGCGGGCGTTGAAGTCGCCCAGAACGAGAACCGGACGGGGCAGGCATGCACGGACGCAGTCTGCCACCTCATCCAGGAACGCTTCAAAAATACCAAGGCTGCAGTTTGGGGAGATATAGCATCCGACGATGGCCAAAGGTCCCCACTCTACTGCAATAAACCCACTCCCTTTCCGCAGCAGACCGCACGGTGGCTCTTTATCTCCTCCTGTCCAATAAACTGCGACAGAGTCTTCGTCATCCCCGAACCAGCGAGGGTGTTTCGGGACGACGTATGGTTCCGCCACAACCGCCACGGCAATTGACCATTCCGCCAGGGACTGCAACAGCAGGTCTTGCGCCCCTCGGCAATGGTTCAAGTTGCCTTGAAGAAGTTTTAATTTTGAGGAGTCGAATTCTCACTTTCCATTGCCTCCCCTGACGGCATGTTATCCGAAAAGTTCGACGCGCTGACTTGCGACGACAGATTTGTCGCTGACGGTTTAGGGGGGGCCTGCTCTCCTCCTCTTTTCCTGCCTTTGCTGGGGGTGCATTTCTTTGTGCCCATCCTATGGTCGGCGGGACGACCGAGATCTGCACACACAGGGCATCTCCAAGCCTGCGCCGTGCACTGGCTCGCCCTATGCCCGGGCTCACCGCAGGCGTAGCAACGCGAGCTCCGATCGACCGAGCTGGAGCACTGCTGCTGGACATGTCCTGTCTCGAGGCACCGGTAGCACTGCATGGGTCGCGCCGGCAGCACGTCTACCCTAGCTGCCACCCAGCCGACGAGCAACTTCTTGGCGTCCGCAAGCCTGCGCACCGTATTCAGCGGACATCGAACCCAGCAGGTTCCCAGCCTGGATCGTTCGGTGCGGATTACACCCACCTTAACGTCTTCCACGGTGCATCCCCCGGCTGTAGCGATAGCGGCTGCCACCTCTTTCTCCGTGATCGACTCATCCAAGTCTCGCACCCTTACTTCGCCTGACTTGAAAGGGCGAGCAATGCGTACGTCCATGTCCACGAGGGCTGATTTCAAGCGCACGGCAAGAGCATCGGCCCTCGTGGAGCTGTCCGCCCCGGAGATTTCGAGGAGCAGTCCCCCTGTGACTGTCCGTTTCGGCCGAACTTCGGCAATACCGCAGTCTGCCAGCCTAACCTTCTCTTTCGCCGCCGCCATTACCGCTGCGTACGTTGTCTCCGAGCTTTTGGGTACGGTGATCGTAATTGCGGCGGATGTCGGGGCACGTGGAGGTTTCACGGTCTTCTTTTTCAGTGCTTGGGGGGCCTTGGGAGGCGATGACTTCTGCCCAGGTTTAGCCTTCCGTCTGGCGACAGTGGCCCAGGTATTGGTAACTGCCAGCTGCTCGGGGTGCTGCGGAGGAGGAGCCGTAAGAAGCTCTGATTCGACCGGCGGAGCGGGTGCTTGTTTTCCTTGCTTCTTAAAATTCGCAGTCGCCGAGGTTGCCGTCTTTATTGGAGGCTTTGCCTTGTTGCCGTCATTATTGGAGGCTTCTGATGCCTGTTTCCCTAATAGAGGCCTCAAAGCTCGGTCCGGAAAGAGCTTGGACTCGAAGTTCAGTAACTTCTGGTCCATCAAAGCCCCCAATTGCTCTAGAAGTGTGGGGCTGGGAGCGTTTGACCTGCCCAAGGTATCACTCCCCGTCTCAGTAGCGGTTGTACTACGTTTCTGGGCTTGGACATTTATTTCCTTACCCAGAGACCCTACTCTTGCCTCCAAGGTAGCGATTCGCATGCGAAGGTCCCTATTCTCTATTATAAGAGTGTCCTCCGCAGAAGAAGTGGTCCTCTTGACCAGTTCCTCGGTGGCAGCTTGCACTGTACGCACTGCCTCGCGTAAGCAGTGAACAAAGCTGCCTTTCAGGTTGCCCGACCTGTCCGCAACCTTCTCCACCTGGTCCATTGCTTCCAAAATTTGGGTGCCGATGGTACTTGTTGGCTGCGCAACCATTTCCTCCCTGCGATCGTCCACACTTCTGAGGGTTTTCTTGGCCCTAGTTTTGGACGGAGCCACCGAAGGGTCGAAAATTTCCTGCTCGCTCGTTTGGGCATTCGCTGCTTGCCGGCGTTTAGCGTTTGGCCCGATCAACGGAGGCTTTCTCTTCCGCGACTGCAGAGCGCTTGTCGAAGCCATGGATGCCGATGACACTAACGAGTATGAGGACGCGACCGAGCTGTCGCTCTCCTCCCCCGCCGTAACAGATCCATCCACAGGAGTAAGTAAGACCGCAGTCGATGCTTCACCCATATTCTCCACTACATCCGCGGGGGTGGCTGAACGCGATCGCGTTACAACACCCCCAGTAACCGGACGCCTAAACGTCCCATCTTCCACGAGGCCTTTTCGGCCACCATCCTTCGTTGTTTTATTAAAGGTTTCCATGTTTGTTCCCACGAGTAAAAACGCCCTAAAAAGTCCAGCGCAGGGACTTCGCGCTAACCCAGTTTTACACCTGAAAGGTTCGGGAAGCCCCAGGGTAGAGGTTTAAACCTCGCGGTCCGGCCAGTCAAGGCAAGACCGCAACCCCGTATTGCGAAACATGACCACAAATACGGGACACGGATTCGAACCGCCCCGACGTCGACATCGACGGCGGGTCCATGACGGCGGCTATCAGGTGACAATCCTAATGCCTGCTCAGCGGGCACGTAAGTGCACGCGAAACCCGCCCTTACCCCTTCGCTGTGCCCTCTGCAGCACGTCAGAGGGGCACGCAGAAGGGTGCATCCCGACGGACAGACCCATTGTGGGCCCTGCCGGGGATGTGCCGCTCTTAGTCTGGTCCCTCACCGCAAGCCTAACAGGTATGGGAAACCCTGCCAGTATAGCCTTGGGGATCATTGGAACACGCAAGCCCCCCCACCACGACAAGGTGGCAGCACATGGGGGGGAACCTAACCTAACCTAACCTAACCTAACCTAACCTAACCTAACCTAACCTAACCTAACCTAACCTAACCTAACCTAACCTAACCTAACCTAACCTAACCTAACCTAACCTAACCTAACCTAACCTAACCTAACCTAACCTAACCTAACCTAACCTAACCTAACCTAACCTAACCTAACCTAACCTAACAACAGTGTCGATCGGCCCCCCCGCGGCGGCGTATAGGTTCCGCGAAGTGTTTGTTTTGTGAAGTGTTTTGTGGATATAAGTGCAGTGTATACCGGATAAAAGTAAGTAATTTCCCTTTTTAACCCTTTGAGTATGATACGACCAAATTTGGTTCTGACACTTTTATCCGTTGCATCTGATACGACCAAATTTGGTTCCACTCGGCGCGCGCGCTTTCGAACGCTTTGTTTACCATCGAAAGCATTTTGTCTCTTTCATGCGTATGGCAGATCGGGTACAGTATTAAATTCTCTCTGTTATCATGCGCCGCAGTAACAGCGCAGTCCATGTGAAGTATTATTACGGAACGCGCGAAGTCGAACGCACCCAATTCTTGAAACGTCAAATCCGCCATTACGTATGTCGGCATTTCAGAAACGGTTTTCGTGTAGATTTCGGTGTGGTTTTGAACGAATCGTAAGTAAAACCATTTCTACAACATCATATAGTCCCCCTAAACTGATTAGATGTACCATTTATCGTGTATATAAAGTATTTCGGGTCTTTGAATGTCCGCGTCGCAAATGCCAATGTCCGCCATTGATAATCGCAAAAATGTTTTCTTGCGATTCTTGCATAATTTCTCTTGATATCTCAGAAATTTATGGATATATAGCTCTGAAATATATGTGATTATGTTTTCCCGTTATATAACTTATGCAATAACTAATGTTTTTTTTGATAATGGTTGATTTCTCAAAACGCTTATGTTTTAGTATTCAAAGATTCGCGCTAAAAATACTAAAATTCGTGTTTTTCATCATTTTTTTGCGGGAGGCTAATAGAGAATTCGAAAAAAAAATCGATATTTTATACGATAAAAACATAACCTCAATTTTTTTCGATAAAATTTCGTAATTTCATAAAAGTTGGATTTCTTTATATCGGGAATTATAGAATATATAAAATAAAGTAGAAAAGTATATATAACTTTTTTGACATAACAGCATATTTAGTGAAAAAAAACAGTTAGAAAGTTTTCGAATTCAATTTTATTTTACAAAAAATTTCGTTATCCTTTCATCAATTAGATGGCATCATCGCGACGGGACAGAATCCTAGACCTGGTGGTGGAGCAGTCTTCTGACGATGAGAGCAGCGATGGGAGCAGCATGGGCCCGGCGGAAGAACTTGGGATGGAGACCGATGAAGGAGCGGATGACGGAGCGGAGACGACTTGGGACCAGTACATTGGCTTTGGCTATATGTCGCCGCTTTATGAGATGTACTGGTTGAGTCCATCAGGCACCAAAGGCAGATGTAAGTATAACTAGAAGTGAATTACAATTTTATCATAAACAACTTAACATAACGGCCGATTAAACGGCCGGGGGCTAACGGGCCCATGATGAGGTGGCCACGATGACCCATGTCTTCAGGGTCGGTCACACTCACGGGTCAACACTAGTGATGGGCGTGATTCTCAATTTTCAATCACGCAACGATCACGTTACTGGTATTTTATCACGCGTGATAACAACTGCTACTCGTGATTTTCGTGATTGTACTGAAATGTACTGTGAAACGTTAAGTAACGAAGTTTCGTCAATGTGATAACTGATAACAGAAAGGCGTATTATATTTGCTTTATTGGTAATTAGAAGAATTAGCGTTCAGAAAGATTAACTCTCTCGCTCTTTTGGTGCTAAGCCGAGTTCGTCTTTCTGAAATAATGTAAGCCACTTGTCGCCAAAAGTTATTTTATTGCTAACAAATCATGAGCAAACTCATTTACATGAACGATTACGACGCGAGCGATAAGAGTGTCCAAATTCATGCCATAACAGTGTCTAAATTCATGCGATAACAGTGTCCAAATTCACGTTACGTACGAAATGAACGCGCCACTCATCAGTTATCGTCCAGCCGGCGCGGGCGTTCGTCAGAACGAACGGCGGATCACTGATCCACTGATCATATCACTGATCCACTGATCGCCGATCACTAGTGATTGAATTCGAATGAACGAAACCAAGTGAACGGTTCAATTAGGTGCTCACCGATCATCGTTCAGTGGCGCGCCGCGCGGTCGTTCAACGGCGATCAGTGAGAACGGCCAATCGATGTGATCAGTGATCGGTCGCGTCGTAGCGGCGCGCGCCGAGTGATGGCAACGCGGTGCTGTTCGTAGCCGTGATTCAAATAGCATGTTCTTTCGAATTCTCGTAACGCGTTCTTCGTGATTGCAAATATCACAGGTTATTGTTATTGCTATTCGTGATCACACCCATCACTAGTCAACACCCATCCGATGGCCTCCTCGCTTGGGGTGCGAACCTGGGTAGGACACTGGGTCAACCAGTCTCCCCCGGGAATCAAACCTCTGGCGCTCCTGGACGGTCTGCGCACCGAGCGGCGCAAGCCAATCGATTGTGCTCTCCGACTAACAATCGGGGGAGTCTGGAAACTGTATTATTTCCTATAGAGCGGGGGTGGTTGGGTACCTTATGGCGACTGCTCTTGAATTGACCATTGGCCATCCGATCCCGGTTCAGAGCCGGGCAAAGGACGCCTTGGTCCGCTATAGATTCGGTGTACTCCGTTTCACCGCTTCATAAGGGAGAGGACCGCGCAAGCGACCTCGAACTCGGAACCAATCGAGAGACCGGAGAAATCTGGTCACAATTGGTAGTTAGGGCGCGAGTGCCGCCCGCCAGGTAACATACCTGGCTACTCGCGGTAAGGCGTTGGCTTCTAACGGGTTGTGGCGTAGCTAGACGTTGGATTTTGTAAATGTCCAAAGTCTTCTACGCTCACTGCAGGGCGACAGAACGCCTAATCGTTAAAACGTCCTGTGGTGACGGGCTCGCCCGTTGTAGATGACACCGCAAGATGTTAGTCAGAGTGCACAATCGATTAGCTTACGCCGCACGGAGCGCAGGTCGTCCAGGAGCGCCAGAAGGTTGATTCCTAGGGGAAATGTTGCAAGATGTCTTGACTGAAACGAGGGCTTTTCCGTTGTCAACTACTCTTCAGACTTCTGTATGATTTTATTATCATAGATTTATTATTAATTTTTTGTGTTTTTTTTCTAAATTTCAGCAACCTGTCGGATGCCCACCCAGATCTCCACCACTCACCGCCGCCGCCCGATCCCTTACTCGCTGCTGTCGTTAGAGAGGTATCAAAGTATTATAAAGAAATTGATTTGAAGATTTTATTACATACAACTAACGGAATTCTTGTATCTTCTAGACGTCTCCGCCATGGTCGCCTGGACTGTCCCGTCTGTTGTCGTCGCAGCTTAGAACGGTTTGTATATATAATAAATATAGTTTGGCAAATTGATTTTGGAGATTCACGGAATTCTTGTATCTTTTAGACGTCATCTCCGCGGTCGAGATCTCGCTCGCCACAGCCAGGACCGTCCCATCGAGTACCTCCACCTCTACCTTTTATTTTCTAAAATGTAATGTATTATCTTTATAATGGCTCGATTGATTGCGTTTCTTCGTAAACTAAAGTCCTGTACTATTGTAGTCCCGCAGAACTATTGTAGTCCCGCAGGTTATTCGCGTGTTAGTTTGATTTTACTATGTTCTTACGATCTAGATTATATGTACAACTTACGAGCTATGTTAGCTTCGATCTACTTTATATGTACAACTTACAAAATTTGTTAGCGAAGTAGAACTAATGTGGTAATTGTCTAAATTATTATGTTCAATGATTATCTTATTTTAGTTTCACACATATATTTTGTGATACATTTGTTTCAGTGATACATGTGATACATTTTGTGATACATTTCACACGGACGACTTTCTGCGCGTCGAATGTAAAATGAACGGTTGTCACTTTTCCGCACTAAAACTAACTACCGAAGATAAAGCAGCTGAATCTAAGACCGCTTGAAATGCGTTCAACCTTATTCCGACGGCTATAAGTTCGACAGAATCGTCGATCGTTCATTTCATATTCTGCTCTTTTGTGTTTTTTTTCTAAATTTCAGCAACCTGTCGGATGCCCACCCAGATCTCCACCACTCACCGCCGCCGCCCGATCCCTTACTCGCTGCTGTCGTTAGAGAGGTATCAAAGTATTATAAAGAAATTGATTTGAAGATTTTATTACATACAATTAACGGACTTCTTGTATCTTCTAGACGTCTCCGCCATGATCGCCTGGACTGTCCCGTCTGTTGTCGTCGCAGCTTAGAACGGTTTGTATATATAATAAATATAGTTTGGCAAATTGATTTTGGAGATTCACGGAATTCTTGTATCTTTTAGACGTCATCTCCGCGGTCGAGATCTCGCTCGCCACAGCCAGGACCGTCCCATCGAGTACCTCCACCTCTACCTTTTATTTTCTAAAATGCAATGTATTATCTTTATAATGGCTCGATTGATTGCGTTTCTTCGTAAACTAAAGTCCTGTACTATTGTAGTCCCGCAGAACTATTGTAGTCCCGCAGGTTATTCGCGTGTTAGTTTGATTTTACTATGTTCTTACGATCTAGATTATATGTACAACTTACGAGCTATGTTAGCTTCGATCTACTTTATATGTACAACTTACAAAATTTGTTAGCGAAGTAGAACTAATGTGGTAATTGTCTAAATTATTATGTTCAATGATTATCGTATTTTAGTTTCACACATATATTTTGTGATACATTTGTTTCAGTGATACATGTGATACATTTTGTGATACAATTCACACGGACGACTTTCTGCGCGTCGAATGTAAAATGAACGGTTGTCACTTTTCCGCACTAAAACTAACTACCGAAGATAAAGCAGCTGAATCTAAGACCGCTTGAAATGCGTTCAACCTTATTCCGACGGCTATAAGTTCGACAGAATCGTCGATCGTTCATTTCATATTCTGCTCTTTTGTGTTTTTTTTCTAAATTTCAGCAACCTGTCGGATGCCCACCCAGATCTCCACCACTCACCGCCGCCGCCCGATCCCTTACTCGCTGCTGTCGTTAGAGAGGTATCAAAGTATTATAAAGAAATTGATTTGAAGATTTTATTACATACAATTAACGGACTTCTTGTATCTTCTAGACGTCTCCGCCATGGTCGCCTGGACTGTCCCGTCTGTTGTCGTCGCAGCTTAGAACGGTTTGTATATATAATAAATATAGTTTGGCAAATTGATTTTGGAGATTCACGGAATTCTTGTATCTTTTAGACGTCATCTCCGCGGTCGAGATCTCGCTCGCCACAGCCAGGACCGTCCCATCGAGTACCTCCACCTCTACCTTTTATTTTCTAAAATGCAATGTATTATCTTTATAATGGCTCGATTGATTGCGTTTCTTCGTAAACTAAAGTACTGTACTATTGTAGTCCCGCAGAACTATTGTAGTCCCGCAGGTTATTCGCGTGTTAGTTTGATTTTACTATGTTCTTACGATCTAGATTATATGTACAACTTACGAGCTATGTTAGCTTCGATCTACTTTATATGTACAACTTACAAAATTTGTTAGCGAAGTAGAACTAATGTGGTAATTGTCTAAATTATTATGTTCAATGATTATCTTATTTTAGTTTCACACATATATTTTGTGATACATTTGTTTCAGTGATACATGTGATACATTTTGTGATACATTTCACACGGACGACTTTCTGCGCGTCGAATGTAAAATGAACGGTTGTCACTTTTCCGCACTAAAACTAACTACCGAAGATAAAGCAGCTGAATCTAAGACCGCTTGAAATGCGTTCAACCTTATTCCGACGGCTATAAGTTCGACAGAATCGTCGATCGTTCATTTCATATTCTGCTCTTTTGTGTTTTTTTTCTAAATTTCAGCAACCTGTCGGATGCCCACCCAGATCTCCACCACTCACCGCCGCCGCCCGATCCCTTACTCGCTGCTGTCGTTAGAGAGGTATCAAAGTATTATAAAGAAATTGATTTGACGATTTTATTACATACAACTAACGGAATTCTTGTATCTTCTAGACGTCTCCGCCATGGTCGCCTGGACTGTCCCGTCTGTTGTCGTCGCAGCTTAGAACGGTTTGTATATATAATAAATATAGTTTGGCAAATTGATTTTGGAGATTCACGGAATTCTTGTATCTTTTAGACGTCATCTCCGCGGTCGACATCTCGCTCGCCACAGCCAGGACCGTCCCATCGAGTACCTCCACCTCTACCTTTTATTTTCTAAAATGCAATGTATTATCTTTATAATGGCTCGATTGATTGCGTTTCTTCGTAAACTAAAGTCCTGTACTATTGTAGTCCCGCAGAACTATTGTAGTCCCGCAGGTTATTCGCGTGTTAGTTTGATTTTACTATGTTCTTACGATCTAGATTATATGTACAACTTACGAGCTATGTTAGCTTCGATCTACTTTATATGTACAACTTACAAAATTTGTTAGCGAAGTAGAACTAATGTGGTAATTGTCTAAATTATTATGTTCAATGATTATCATATTTTAGTTTCACACATATATTTTGTGATACATTTGTTTCAGTGATACATGTGATACATTTCACACGGACGACTTTCTGCGCGTCGAATGTAAAATGAACGGTTGTCACTTTTCCGCACTAAAACTAACTACCGAAGATAAAGCAGCTGAATCTAAGACTGAATGAATGAATGAATGAATCTAAGACCGATTATGAATTAATGAATTAATGAATCTATCATTATCTTATTTTAGTTTCACACATATATATTTTTATACCTAACGATGAAAAAATGATAGTGGTTGTAAAAAGTCTGTTGGCTAAAATTGTACTGTATTATCTTGGTAGGTATATTATGTAATTGTTTTGTATACCTAACATTAAAAATAGGTTTCCTCTTGATTTGCTTAGGTACTGATTCTTCTCAGAGTGGCCATTTTCGAATCAGTTGTAAGTCATAACAAAAAAAAAATATGTTTGATTTGTGGGAAAATCGTGTTTTATTTCTTCGTATGTTTTTTTGGTAAATATTTTTTTTTTGTATTTTTGTAACAATTTTTTTTTTTTTTATAAAGTTTATACGTAAAATAATGAAAGAATTTATATTCTGCAAAGATTGCGTAACATATTATGTTATTACAACCACTGCAAATTTTATCGATATTATCAAATGTGTTCGCCCATCACTAGCGGCTTTCAGCTTTTTGTATGGGAATTATTGCAAACTTCCAGTATTATTTATTATTATTTTTACTATGAAACGTGACTGTTTAGAGTATAATAATTACTTATTGGACATATAACAAGCGCCAATATTTCAATAAATTTCAAAAACTATTAAAGACTTCGGAATTATGACGGTTCAAAAATAGTACTGCTTTTTTGAGGACAGATTTGAAACATATTTAGTTTTCTATATCTATAAAACAAACTGGAGGTTTTTGTTCTATTTATAGCATAGTATGATATAGTAGTCGACTGATTTCAACACAATTTCAAATAAAAAGAGCCTCTAATTATTCATAAATAAAACATACATAAAAAAAATACTCGATGATTCATCAAAAATTTTCGTGGTTTTCATGAGCTAATATCTAAATATTTTTGTATGCTAATAAGTAAAACGAAATAATAGTTTTGATAAAGAATATAATACAGATGACGTAAGTATTTACAATTTCTAAATAGACTTCCGTATTTTCTCGTAACACAATTATACGGCAGAAATGGCGAGTTTTTTTCACTTCTTTGAAGTTCTCATATTTATTCATAATTATCCAATTGTTTTACAAAATGATATTTCAATATTCTATATTCGAAATTTCAATGCCATCATTGTGCAGTTGTTCTTTTTATGATTGGTGTAGTAGTTTCGTAGTTATAGTCCTTGAAGTCGAGCGCCGTCGATGTCGCCGAAAATCCTGCAAAAGTGACAGATGATTCCATGAAAATACCCATTTACTCCAAGGGTTAAGTAGTTTAGCCATTAGGATTATTCAATTTCCACAATCAATTTGCTGTTTTTCACGAATTTTCGAAGAAAACACTCTGTCAACAATGGCCAACAATGTGAAAAATGGCCGTTTTTATTTTGTAATGTTTGTGAAATATCCCTATATATCGCGAAACATGACGTAATGTCGCTTTAATTTAGTAATAAAATAGGTATTGCTTCATTTACATCCTAAGTTATCACATAATTAGGCGTATTTTGAACATTATATGTTGTTTTTCTAATATGGCTCGCGAAAATGAAACTTGTTTTGATGATTACTATGAGAGAAAAAAGTGCGATTTTCCATAGTTTTTCGATGAAATGTGACTCTTTGGAGTATAGTAATTAGTTATTAGACATATAATAAGTCTATGATAAGACAATATAATTGAAAAAATCTAACGAATTTTATATTATGGGCATTCAAAGTTTATTATTAGGTTCGAACGCGGAAACTCTCAAAACTTTAGATTTTTCTATAATATCAGACAAAGGTCAAAGTTCTGGTGTGATTTCTAAGAAGAAGTGATGTAGTAATAAAGTTATTTTGAAAGAATTTCATATAAAAAAATACCATAAGTAGTCACAAATTAAAAATTAAAAAATTTTTTTTTTACGAGAATAAATAAAATTTTTCTTGGCTGAATAAATAAATATTTTTTCCGTATTTTTGTATGCAAATAAGTAAAAAAAAAAAATCGTTTTGGTAAAGCATTTAATAAAGAACATAACTGTATTTACAATTTTTGATATTTACAAAAACTGTATTTACAAAAAAATCGAAATGATTTTATAGGCGAGTTTTTTTCAGTTTGCCAATTTTGTAATATTTATTCATTATTATCTTAATTGTTTTACGAGATAAGGTTATAATGTTTTATATGTCAAATTTCAATGCGATCATTTTTCTCTTTATCTTTTTTTATTCCGTTTAGTGGTTTATAAGTTATGATCGTTTTTCTCAAGGCCGTTGACTCGCGTCGATTTTTTGCGCGCGAATATGTCGCGCGCAAAAGTGATAGGTGTTTTTACCTCGCAACGTGAGGGGTTAAAATGAAATTTTATATAAAATTTTTCATAATGTCAAAATTTCAAAAATGCCATTTTGTAGAGCTTAAGCGGGGTGTCGATCTTGTGTTTGTTAAGGCCATAATGCTCCGTGAGCACCCTCATCAGTATGCGTAGATTGTTCCTATTTAGCGATAAGGCCTCACGGGCCGTCTTAGGGTCGTAAGCCTTTGGATTGATTCAACCCTGGCGTGTTGTTCCAGTGGTTGACGGATTGTTCAAAACATATTTGTTTGAGTATTAGGTTTTCAAGGCTTTTTGGTACGCCACAGCATGGTTCAGGGCCGTATATCGTTCCCTTTGCTCCCGTCTTAGCAAGTTCGTCGGCTTTATCATTCCCCTCGATTCCTGCATGGCCGGGAACCCATCTTAGAATTACCCTGTTCTTTTCGCCCAGAGAATTCAGTAGTGATACGCAGTTTTGCACTAGCTTTGAATTAATAGTATTCGAGGCTAGTGCCATAAGAGCTACCTTGCTATCCGAGTGGATATAGACACGGTGGTTGGCGTAGTTCTTATGGAGATTGATATCCGCACATTCAATAATGGTATGTATATAATGTATCCTTAACATCCTACCTCTTTAACCCCAATCAAAAATATTTACAATTTTCACATTTCTTAGCGATGACTACTTTTCGCTTTTGCGCCTCATACAAAGCTGCGAGACAAAGTCAAGGTTTGCAACACACTTCTTTAAAAAAATCTATATGCAGCATTACAGAAAGTTTTGCCAGAGATTTTTTGGGTATCTTTTTGTAAAATGATGAAGTACCAAAAGTTTGAGTAAATCTTACCTGCCAGTAACTGCACAATATCGTACTTTGGCAAATCTTTCAAATGATCCACTTTTAACTCGGCCTGTACATTTGGTATTGTCCGTTTGGGTTTGCGCTCTGTGACTGCGCGGCTCACAATCGGTCTTGAAGGTGGGGGTGTCTTAACCCCTCACGTTGCGAGGTAAAAACTCACCGCGCCCAAAAACATCACTTTTGCGCGCGATATATTCGCGCAAAAAATCGACGCGAGTCAACGGCCTTGAGAAAAACGATCATAACTTATAAACCACTAATCGGATTAAAAAAATATAAATAGAAAAATGATCGCATTTAAATTTGACATATAAAACATTATAACCTTATCTCGTAAAACAATTAAGATAATAATGAATAAATATTACAAAATTGGCAAACTGAAAAAACTCGCCTATAAAATCATTTCGATTTTTTTGTAAATACAGTTTTTGTAAATATCAAAAATTGTAAATACAGTTATGTTCTTTATTAAATGCTTTACCAAAACGATATTTTTTTTTTACTTATTTGCATACAAAAATACGGAAAAAATATTTATTTATTCAGCCAAGAAAAATTGTATGTATTCTCGTAAAAAAAAAATTTTTTAATTTTTAATTTGTGACTACTTATGGTATTTTTTTATATGAAATTCTTTCAAAATAACTTTATTACTACATCACTTCTTCTTAGAAATCACACCAGAACTTTGAGCTTTGTCTGATATTATAGAAAAATCTAAAGTTTTGAGAGTTTCCGACTTCCGAACCTAATAATAAACTTTGAATGCCCATAATATAAAATTCGTTAGATTTTTTCAATTATATTGTCTTATCATAGACTTATTATATGTCTAATAACTAATTACTATACTCCAAAGAGTCACATTTCATCGAAAAACTACGGAAAATCGCACTTTTTTCTCTCATAGTAATTATCAAAACAAGTTTCATTTTCGCGAGCCATATTAGAAAACAACATATAATGTTCAAAATACGCCTAATTATGTGATAACTTAGGATGTAAATGAAGCAATACCTATTTTATTAGTAAATTAAAGCGACATTACGTCATGTTTCGCGATATAACGGAATATTTCACAAACATTACAAAATAAATACGGCCATATTTCGCTCGCCGTTTGGTTTTGCCAATGTGTTTTCTTCGAAAATTCGTGAAAAACAGCAAATGGGCTGTGTAAATTGTTTAATCCTAAGGCCTAAACTACTTAAAAATGGAAATTACTTACTTTTATCCGGTATGCACTGCACTTATATACACAAAACAATTCACAACACAACACGTCGCGGAATTATACGCCGCGGCGAATGGGCAGTTCGCGACTGTCGTCAGAAATGAGGTCATCGATTTTGTAAGGGATGTAGTAATTCATATTTCTAACATCGCATGCGGCAATCGAGCAATTTCATAGTGTTGCATATTTGGCTATATTATGGCATCATTCGATAGAATATACAATCGCATTTCGAAATTTAAACGACATTTTCTTGAGCGGCGAGCGCGATATCCCGTATGGGATAGTTTGGATTTCAGCCGGCCGCCATACATATCCCGCAAGGGATGTTAAGTGCCGAGCGGGTTAAATGCAACCTCACCATCATCTTCATCGTCAAAGTCTAGCACCTGAGAAGGAAATAAAAATGTTCAGGTCTACAGAAGATTGAGCATGTCCGAATAGAACTAGTTTTTGCCAAAGGTTCTTAACCCGTTGAGTATGATATGACCAAATCTGGTTCTGAAACAATTATCCGTTGAGTATGATACGACCAGATCTGGTTCCGCGTTTTTTTCACTTCTTTGACGTTCTCATATTTATTCATAATTATCTAATTGTTTTACAAAATCATATTTCAATATTCTATATTCGAAATTTCAATGCAATCATTGTGCAGTTGTTCTTTTTATGATTGGTGTAGTAGTTTCGTAGTTACATATAGTACTTTAAGGTTGATGTCGCCGAAAATCCTGCAAAAGAGACAGATGCATCCATGAAAATACCCATTTACTCCAAGGGTTAATTAAAAATGTATGACATGATAGGACAGACCCTATACTCATGAAAAAAATATTCATCCAAACTATCCCTGCCTGCCCCCCCCCCCTCCCCCCCCCTTATGACAGCATAAATAGTCGCTACTAAGAGTAATACCCAAAAAAATATTCCAGTATTCTTCTGAGAGCTTGTACAAGGAATCTAAAGTCCTTGACGTTCATCAAATATACACTAAGGTATTCCTACTACAACCCCTTTGTAGCAACACCCCTTGCACAGCTAGACATATTCTAGCTGGCTGCAAGGTGGCCTTGGATCACGGACGGTACACTTATCACCACGACCAAAGCCGTTGCTGTTATTCGCGAGGTACTTAGCCTCTCAGTGGCTCGTGCCAACGAGGGTTCCACAGTATCCTCCAAACCCCCAATACAGTTTGTGCGGGTTGGCTCTAAAGGCAAAAAACATCTCACTGCAAAACCTTTCTCAATAATCGAGAAAGCTTCAGATTGGACTATGGAGGTCGATTCGGTCTCTAAGCAGTATAAATTCCCTGAAAGTCTCGGATGCACAGCCCTGCGTCCAGATATATCTCTTTACTCTCTATCTCGGAAGATGGCCCTTATCGTAAAATTAACTGTTCCATGGGAATCAAATATCCCAAAAGACCACGAGTAAAAATTAAATAAATACCATGATCTCGCAAATGCCGTCACCCGGAACGGCTTCACTGTTCACCTTCACGCGGTGGAAGTTGGCGCTCGTGGCCTGCCAGCTAAATCTCTGTTCCACCTTTTTAAAGATCTTGGTCTCTCCAGGAAAATAATCAACTCCTTAAATATCTAAAACCGCATCTGCATCTCAAATTCTATGGCTTCGTAGGGGGAGTGAATGGGTGGTAAGGTGAACGCTCACATGTGGCAAGACAGCTGTCCTAAACCTACCACAGCCGGTCGTTAGTCCGGAATCCATCGTTCACCTCCCAGAAATGTAATCATTATATATGATGGGCCCGATTTCGGTCGGTGAATTCCATGGCAGCTCCGTTTGTATTTTATTTTATTTATTTTGTAGGAAGGAGTTGATTATTTTCCTGGAGAGACCAAGATCTTTAGAGATGAAACAGAGATTTGGCTGGCTGGCCACGAGGGCCAACTTCCACCGCGTGAAGGCTTCCTGAAGGTCATTCTGAATGTCAATTTTTAATTTGGTATAAAGGTTTCATTTATATGTAGAAACGGGATAATACCCCAGATTGTCCAAATAAAAAGGCTACCTTATTAAAAGAGAATTGTATGATACGAGTAATAACGAATTCTAATTAGATTAATAACTATATCCTTTATTTCAAAAATTCAAATTCAAAATTATTTATTGAGTTCAAATTATGAGTACATTCAATATACAAAAGGCTTAACCTAACTAGGCTGCTGCCTGTTACAAGGTAAGACAATTTATTTAATTTATTTTAATAAATTTAATAACAAAATATAAGAAATCTATAATATTATATTTATATAAATAAACAAAATCATACTTAACGTAGGTAACAGAAAAAAAAAATTATTACCTAATAAAAAAACGTAAGAAAATGTCATGAAAATTGTCAATATTATTTTATTTTGAAATATGATAAAAATTAATATATATTTACATATGTATTAATAAGTATTAATAAGTATTAATATGTATTAATGGTATACAAAATAAATTTACAAAAATTCAAATAAAATTGTATTTAGAAATTATCAATTTATATTACTACATATACTATTATAAAGATTCAATTATTTAATAAGGTGTTCAATATCTGCATTTGTACAATTTAAGAGGTAGGCACTCAAACTATTTTTAAATTTATATAAAATTTTTATGTCAAGGCAATTATAAAATTTGGGGGCAAGATAAGAGAAACCGGATTGGCCAAAAGCGGATCTCCTGAGTGAGGCTGAGTGGTATTGCAAAATTTCTTTGTTTCGATCTTCTTGTCACACGAGATTGCTGGCTTTTTTTCTGTTCTCCTAACTCACTCTGGAATTTAGTGAGAGTTACCAGCACAAACATTTTTCTCACACTCAACACTCTATACTCTCGGATTGATTGATTTACCTTGACACTTTTACCATTTTTGCCTGTTATATTATTAGGACTATTTTATTTCCCATGGCTCAACACCCTCTTCATATCATCATCATCAACACTTGCAATTAAACTTGAAAATTACCTTAGCTATTTCATCGTCAATAGTACCCTTCAATGACACTCGTTTGAACAGCCCCGGTGTAGTAAGACATTCCCTGCCATAGAGCTCGCAGAGGATTCTGCTGCACTCGGAGAAGTCAATTTTTTTTTTGATTGAGGTTCCGCCGTTTACGTCGTCTTTCGTGACCTTCGGTAGATCCTCATCAGACAACCGCTTCATAATCTATATAAGACAAACATAAAATAAGACAATGTTTAAAATATCGGTAATGTCATCTAAGACTTCACAGGCAACTACTCAGGCAAGTAGCCGAGGTCTGATTTCATCTTAATATTAATTTCATAAATAAAATCACCGAGCGGCCTCTCTCGTTTGCGACCGCCTCGGTCGTGCTGTTCGTTTCTCTGCTAAGGGCGGGTTTGAGCCAGGCGCCAACAGATTGCGTTAAAATTTAATTAAAATATATAGCAGAATTAAAATAATATTAATGTAGCTTCTATATGAGATATTCCGATCAAAATTTCACAGTGTGATTTTGGCCCATAAGGTATCCGAGGACCAAACTTCAAGTCCGAAAGTCCAATATTTCAACATTGATATGACTAGTGAGCTCTTTACAACTCTTGCCATGACCAAATGATGCCTGCATACTAAATTTCACCTCAATCAGACATACACACGTACAGACTTCAATCTAGACATAATATTAATTATCTCAGTGGGCTCGAAATATATATTTCCGTCATCTGGAAAAAAGTGCGCGTTCACAACACTTTCCGTCGGCTCGATTGGTGGTCCAGGGAAGTAATACAAGTAAAACGTCCATCGTTTAGCAGCGCTGCTATCTCACGAGTGACGTGTCAATAGTTGCGGTTTCAATAGATTAATAGATCAGTTTATCGAAATTTGGTAAAAATGGTATTTAGCAGTTTTTGTCCGGCACTCCTAAACTATAAGCTCGCATGATTCTATTCTATTTTTTTTAAATTTGTTGTGTGGGGCTTTTCTAAGGTCTTTATGAGCCTTGTAACACTGCGACCATTGCTGATCTATTGTGTTCGCCACCTACTATAGTTCTGCGCTAAGCCTCGTGTCATTTAAGAACCACAGCAGGCTTTTGGCGCCAGATTGTTTTACCTCCTCAAGTTGGAGGGTAATGACCACCTAAGTGGGTGTATCTTTTACGCATCAGCGGGCCACACTCGCACATGAGGTGCTGGGGAGTTTCCTCCGCTCCTTGGCAGAACCTGCACATTTTTGTGTCTCTTGAGCTTGAGGTTGAACATGTGTTTGTTAGGGCCACAATGCCCCGTGAGCGCCCTCACCAGTATGCGTAGATTGTTCCTATTTAGCGATAAGGCCTCTCGCCGTCTTAGGGTCGTAAGCCTTAATTAGCGCTTTGGAATGATTCAACCCTGGGGTGTTGTTCCAGTGGTTGACGGATTGTTCTAAACACATTTGTTTGAGCATTTGGTTTGCAAGGCTTTTTGGTACGCCACAGCAAGGTTCAAGGCCGTATAATGTTCCCTTTGCTCCCGTCTTAGCAATTTTGTCGGTTTTTTCATTTCCCTCGATTCCTGTATGGCCGGGAACCCATCTTAGAATTACCCTGTTCTTTTCGCCCAGGGAATTCAGTAGTGATATGCAGTTTTGCACTAGCTTTGAATTAAATATTCTATTCTAACTAGTACAGCCAACTCCGTCCGACGCATTCTCTAATATAGTATTTATACTAATCTCTCGGCAGTACTCGTAGACACCTACTAGTACTCGGCAGACACCTTTAGCATTCGAAGAAATCAATCGGTGAATAACCACAAAAAATCTTACTTTTTTGGTGTGTTTTCTCACGATGGGATTGAAACCGGGTGACATATCTGAAGAGGAGCTTTGATTGTTAGATACGTTCGCCTCGGAGCACGCTGTATACCTCTGCTTGTCCTCCTCTTCGAGATCTTGGAGAGTCAGGGAATCGTCAAATATCTCGATGACGCTGTCGTTCTTTTTCGGGGATCCAAAATGGAGAGCTGCTTTGCATCGCGGTTTATTCTCCTTTCCGGCGGTATTTTTTTCTTCATTGTGGAGCCTCGGTTTGGATCCCACGGAGTGAGGAACCTTTGCCGGAATCGCTTTATTCGGCTTCCGGAGGGATAGCTTCTGAAACTCTAAAACAGACTTAATGAGCACTAGCCGAGTTTTTCAAACGGGCGAAATAAGATCTTTGAAACAATACCTGATTCGACTTAAGCCTTGTATCCACTTGAGCACGCTTAAGCGAATGAGCCGCTCATTCGTCTGAGCGCGCTCAGAGGCACAAAATGAAAGTTTAGGTCGAACGAGCATCGACATTGAAATAGCTGTGCTCAGTATACGCTCGGCTTCTTCGTGTCTTCACGTGTCACGAACGAACCGTTCATACTGAGCCCCTTTGAGCACAGCCTTGAGCGCGCTTGGACTCGTTCAGGGCAAGCACTTCAGGCATCCGCACTCGATTGTCTCGACCAAGTGAGCCGCTCATCGGCCTAAGCGTGCTCAAGTGGATTAATGTAATTGTACCCTTCACCAATTGGAAGTAAGGGCGCGAGAGTCGGCCCGCCAGGTAACATTCCTTCTAGGTTCACTCCAGGGAGATAGAACGACTAATCGTTAAAACTTCCTGAGGTGACGGGCTCGCCCGTTGTAGTCGACGACCCAAGTTGTACCCTTCACCGGCCGACCGTCACTCTGTTTGGGATATCGCTTTTTCTTCTATCGTTTTGTCAGGCTCTAATCAGAATGTCAGAATGTGGCACTTGATCATTTGTTGAGGAAGGACGTTTGTATGGGTGTTTTTTTAACAAAACGGTTTATTTGCTTTAGGTTTATAACGCAAAGTGAGAAAGTGTTGTCTGGAGCTTACTATTAACAGCATATGATTGATATTTACAACTACGAGGGTCATCCAGTACAATTAGCTATACTGCTCCCTCCCTTGCTCCAGTGCAAGCCGAGTTTTATCTCTGAACGGTTGTGCATTATTGTTCTGTTACAACTTTTAACCTTATGCACATTTCTATATCTACACGACTACTTTGTGTAAAATATTCAAACTTTTAACATTAACTTTATTCCATCCAAATGTTTACTATATTTTATATTAAAAAAAGGTCACGTAATCATGTAATCATGCATGACCCATTCCCTAACCGATGGTTAGTAAAAGCATAGTATACCGAGAGAACAGTAGACGCACTCTCGAGCGACACGGTACTGCAGGGAGAGGGTGCGAGGGAAGTTAGCAGAGGGGTACGTCTCGACAAACGCCTTTGGTTAATGTTACGCGCGTGTGAAGGTTGGCGAATTTCCCAAAACGTTTGAACGTCTGCGTTGGCGGAGTAGAAACATTTTTGGGACACACCATGTACGCTACATGCCTAGTATACTGTGGTAAAAGAGTCCAATCAGAGGGAGACAAAAAATTAGCATCTCTCACATATTTCGTATCAGCTGATATGGTTTATCTTTATTCCAGAAAATTATTGGAAATAATCCAAATTATCCAGTATAATAAAAATTATCGTAGAAAACACAAAATTTGCAAATGATTTCAACAAATATTGCATTATATTATTAGCTAAGAATCTCACTGCTCCAGTGGTTAAATTCAGTATATTGACTCAAGATGCATGCAGAAATTCTGTGGTTAATAGGTTGCGTAGTACTTTGACTCAGTGAAGCACCGTAAGCTTAAATATACCAAAACACCATGTATACGAGAAAAAATATCGAGACCAAGCCCCAAGCAGCTTTCCCTGCTATTACAGAAAGTGGAGCTTTTCTGCGACTGGTCAGGCTGTATAAAAGTGAAGCCCTCCAAATGTTTTTGCCTTGGACTCGCCCGCATGGGCACAAAATTTACATCCTATGACCCCAAATTGGTCTATAAGGGCTCTAATATCTCCCTTATCCAAACAATCATTTCAAATTCCTCGGCAGAAAAATCACCCATCAGGGAAAAGACGTCTCGGGCGACCATGTTATAGAGCATTTCAAAAGTTGCCTGGCGAAAATAGATGCCTTGCTAATTTCTGGCCCTCGTAAGGCCTGGATCTATGACAATTATCTAACGTCACATTTGTCATGGCCCTTTCAAATTTACGATTTTACCAAAACCCAACTGTCCCGTCTAGATGCGCTGGTGACAGCTAGTTTAAAATCCTGGCTGTCCTTAGCCAAACCAGCTGACCCCTCGACTCTCTTCAGGTCCAAACAAAATTTTGGGCTAGCGCTTAAACTGCCCTCTCTGCTCTACGCCAACTCCAGAATAACCAAAAATTCGATTCTGTGCAATTCCAAAGATCCGGCAATATCGAAGCACGTAACAAGTGGCCGTAGTGATTCAAATGATCTACAAGCCCGCGTAGACTTCCACAAAAAGTTCCTTACTGGAATCAGCCAGAATGGCACTGGTCTGGGGTATGGCAGTACAACCACGAGCGACGTGGACTTGAAGAAGTCTCTTTTGCGGGGAGATTACGACAGCAAGAGTATGGCTCATGCTATTGGCCTTCAATGCCAGAATGATTGGACAACAATTGGGGACTTTTGCATTCCGCCTCCAATGCACTGGAAGGTAATGCTCTATGACTGGACGCCAGAGATGCTGAAATTTTATTTGAATGCCTTTCAGCACACTTCCAGACCCCAGTAACCTCGCTCATTGGAGCTTTGCCGAGGATAGTTCTTGTCCCCTCTGTAGCAATACCCCTTGCACAGCTAGACACATTCTAGCTGGCTGCAAGGTGGCCTTAGATCAAGGACGGTACACTTACCGCCATGACAAAGTTCTCGCTGTTATTCGCGAGGTAATTAGTCTCTCAGTGGCTCGTGCCAACAAGGGTTTGACAGTATCCTCCAAACCCCCAATACAGTTTGTGCGGGATGGCTCTAAAGGCAAAAAACATTTAACTACAAAACCTTTCTCAATAATCGATAAAGCTACAGAATGGATTCTGGAGGTTGATTCGGTCTCTAAGCAGTATAAATTCTCTGAAAGTCTCGGATGCACAGCCCTCCGTCCAGATATAACTCTTTACTCTCTATCTCGGAAGGTGGCTCTTATTGTAGAATTAACTGTTCCATGGGAATCAAATATCCCAAAAGACCACGAGTACAAATTAAATAAATACCATGATCTTGCAAATGCCGTAACCCGGAACGGCTTCACTGTTCACCTTCAAGCGGTGGAAGTTGGCGCTCGTGGCCTGCCAGCTAAATCTCTATTTCACCTCTTTAAAGATCTTGGCCTTTCCAGAAAAATAATCAACTCTTTCTTAGAAAAATTATCTAAAACTGCGATTTGCGCATCTCAAATTCTATGGCTTCGAAGGGGGAGTGAATGGGTGGCAAGGTGAACGCTCACATGTGGCAAGACAGCTGTCCTAAACCTACCACAGCCGGTTCGTAAGTCCGGAATCCACTGCTCACCCCCCAGAAGTGTAAAAAAATAGTATTGATGGGCCCGACTCCGGTCGGTGAATTCCATGGCAGCTCCGTTTGTATTTATTTATTATAACTAACTCAAATATTCGTTCGCATAATACGCGAAATAAAGAGGACTTGCGTCATTTTAAGGTGCCATTGAGTAAGGTTTGGAATAGCTTTCTCTGCCAATCTTACTTATTCTACAACAAATCTCCATTACACATCAGGGGCCTTGGGGAGGTTCACTTTGCGGCAAACGGGACAATTGTCCCACAATTGAAATTACCGTAGAGCGGCAAAGGGGACATCTGTCCCAGCCGAGATCGGCGCCGATGTTTTCCAATTATTTACCCTTGATACCTCACATAAATCATACGGCCTGTGGTATGTGCGAAAAGAGGAGAAGATTCTCTGTCGTTAACTAGTTGGTTCATTATTTTTCATACAGTCGCCATTTTTTAGTCTATGATTGAACCAAACCAAACCAAATACTTCAATATTCATGTTGATTTTCAACAACGAATATTTTTTTATTTTTGTATGGGTATAAGTGAAACGAAGTCATAGGTTGAATGAAGCATATTATAATTATTATAAAAGTATTCACAATTTCTTGCATAGGATGATTTATTTCCAGAAAAAACATAGAAATGTTGGACCAGGCAGTTTTTTTCTGTACCACAACTTTGACAGATAATTCTGAATAATGCTTATTGCTTTACAAAACGACGTTACACTTATCTAATAGCAAATTTCATCAGGAACATAAAACAGGTCTTCTTTATACGATCCGTATAGTAGTTTCGAAGTAATCGTCGTTTTCCTGAAACGCTATATTTTTGTTGTGATGTAATCTTCTTCTTCGCGTTCTCTAAGAGAAGCTACAATTCAAACGTCAGCGCTCGAGGGGTTAAGAAAAAGGTACAGGGTATTTTGACTAAAAACCCCATTTATAGCATTGAGGATTTCGACAATATCAATTTTTCGCAGCTCTATTGACCTACTTGACTATTATTATTCCTTATTCTTTCTATTATTGACTATTTTACAATTGCGTTTTTTTTTCTTCTAACTATTGGCTATTGACTGTTATTATTATCACTGTTTGTTTGTATTTGTGTTCTTTCTTTAAAATATCTTCCCGTATGATAATTTGTGAAATTATCCAATATTTGTTTGATTATTTAGTACTATTGTCCACATGAAAATTCTACGAAATTATGTAAGAATTTTGATTAAAAATATTGGAAAATGTCGTTTATTCTATATAACCTAGAAAATCTGCGCTCGGATGATCAACGTTCATACCTTGCAATACCGACGTTCATACCTTATACCTTAATAGGTATATATTTAAATATTATACTTGTTATTTTTGTTAGTTTTTGACATAACCAAGTGTAGGAATTCCTATCAACTGGTTTGAAATAAAAAAAATAAAAAAAATATTTGTTAAATATAAGCATGAGAGACACGCCTTTGCTAACCCTTCGGCTACGTAACGACCAAATTTGGTTGCACATCAGAACACTGTTGACTATGTAACTACCAATATTGGCGGCTTGCTCCCGGAGCGCACAGTAATATTATTTTTCGAACGCATCCTAAAATCCATACCACATATCTCATTATTACCATAGATACCTAGACGGCCGCTAGAATAATTTCGCACGTTATTTCGCGGATATTTCTGGTAAAATTCCATTGTCAAACTTCTTTTTTTTTTTTTTGAGAAATCATAAAAAAAAATATTGGTTTTTATGAGCTAATATCAAAATACTTTTGTATGTAAATAAGCAAAACGAAATATTACCTTTGATAGAGAATCTAATGAATATCACGATAGTATTTACAATTTCTAAATAGGGTTCCCTATTGTTCCGTAAGACAAGTACAAGTTAGAAATGCTGAGTTTTTTTCACTTTTTCGACTTTCTCATATTTAGTCATAATTATTTAATTGTTTTACAAAATGAGATTTCAATATTCTACATACGAAATTTCAATGCGATCATTGCACATTTATTCTTTTTATGATTGCTATAGTAGTTCCATAGTTATAGTACTTTTTGTCGAGCGCGGCGATATTGCAAGAAATTCCAACAAATTGCCGCGGTCTGCCATGAAATTATGCCGCTACTCGAAGGGTTAATTATAATTCTAAATCAAACAGCTAGTTTATTTATTAAAAATAGCGTTATTCTGAGGTTCGGAAAAAAGACGATACTGAGTTATAAGGATATCAAAATATTTTTTCCCTTTTGACTCTGTTACGTGCATGCGAAGTAGGTACATAGCACATTCCATTTCAAAGTATTAAAACTGGACGAGATAATCAACGAATATAATACAGTGAAATTTCAACTAGGTTTCTAACATCTGACGAACGATACCTAACGGGTAAGATTCCTAATGGGACGAACGATTTCTAATACATGACATACAAGACGATAGAACGATACCTAATAGGCTGCTGAGTAACAGTAGTACTGTAATATAACCCGTATACTCTTAAACTATACAGAAAATCAATAAGATCTTACTCAATGTCGCATCCGACAAGGGGCATCGAATCGCGGCCATTCTCACAATTTAGTCAACGTAATAGTCGTGTGCAAATATTATTTCATTCGCCAGAATGGCGAATATCGTAAAATATAAAGCTTATTCAAGCTTCAGAACTCGTAAGAAGACCGTTTGAAATAACCGTTGAAGAAACGTCAAACGTCAGTTTGCGATTCAGCGTTGCCAACTTATATAGTTGAAACTGAATCCGAATAAATTAGGAGGGTATTGAGGGTCCCATCAAACTTGCAGAAGGCAAATTTGCAGACGGCAATCTTGCAGACGGCATTCTTGCAGGCGGCAGTTTTGCAGAAGGCAATCTTGCAGAAGGCAGTTTTGCAAATGTCAAAATGACCTAACCTAACCTAACAGAAAAACTTAAAACATTTTTTTTAATGTTTAGTTTGATGTATAAAAGTCATCCACTACAAGGATGCCGGTAATTAATGTCAATTCGATTTTAGGGAAAGAAAAACCTAACCTAACCTAACCTAACAGAAAAACTTAAAAACTGTACTGAAGGTTGCCGCCTGCAAGGTTGCTTCCTGCAAGGTTGCCTCCTGCAAATCTGCCCTCAACAAATTTGGACCTGTCAAAAGTGACATTTGTGCAAAATTGCCGCATGCAAAACTGGCGCCCCCCAATTAGGACCTTCAGGGCCGATTTTTCAATCGTCAGATATACTGTCTAATAAGTATCCAAGGAATTATTTTATCTGTTGATTTATTCGTCGAATAACATTGGCGGGTTTTTCAATCATCAAATAACTGTCAAATAGTTATTGGAAGATTTTTCGCTATGTTGGCAGCACTAACTTCAGACAATACACGAAAAGCGAGACAGCATGATTGAACTACTCTATATGCTAGAGCGAGAAGCTCTTAAAAATATTTATTTGACACTTGCTTTCAACATAACCTAGAATTGCGCGCTTCGTCTGTTCGTCGTGTGCGTCTTTTGTGAATTTGCGAGTTTGTAGTTTAAAAATGGAAAGTATAATGATAAAACGAGATAGGTCTGTTAATTTCACGAGGGCAGAGGTGGAAATACTTACGGATACAGTCTGCAGATTTCGGCATATTGTGGAAAACAAAAAGACGGACTCTACAACAAACGAAGAGAAAAAAGAAGCATGGCAGAATACAACTGAATCATTTAATGCTCAGCGGGGTCACAGCGAGATCGGCGAAAACCCTCAAGCTTAAATATGACGGGGTGACTTTATCGAACAGGTGGTGGGGGGCCTGCAGCAGTTACCTTCACTGATGTCGAGGAGAAGGTGCTAGGCATCTGCTCCAACATAACAGGGTTAGATGCACGATTTGACAACGATTTAATTCAAGGTATGTAATCAAAATTTTACATTCATATATCTTCATTATTTTTGATTTACAAAAACCAAAAATTAAAGTCTTTTATATATTGTAACACTTGTATATTCATATCTTATATATCCGCTGAGTTCGAGCCGAGCAATATATAGAGATAGGTTTATATTTCAATCCCGCTTCCTGCCGTGCACATTCCTGCGTCACAGTATACCATGCTGTCAGTCAAACTATATATAATACAATTCAGTGCATTATGTTTGCAGGTCCAGAACTACCAGTGATTTTGGACGAAATTGAAATTGTGACGACGAAGGCACCATATGATAATATACAAATCATAGCGGAAGAGGATGCAAAGTTTGGATCGGATGCGAGGATGCAAAGTTTGGAGATTGGATCGGGGGAAGATGCAGGTGTCGCAGAAGGTAAGATTTTATTTTAATGTATATATGTAGTAAACGCGTAACTCGTTCTAAATTTGGATTGTATTCTATGTTTGGATACCTCTAATGTTTTATCATAGCAAGGGCGAGCTAATTGCCGGAAACGATTTCTTCCAGCCAACCCCTTTATATATACATACATATATAGACGCCGTGTATCTTTGGAGCATAAACCACAAGCTATACTTCAATACCGGCAAATGTTCTATCATGACGTACTCGCGAGGTGACGCCCCCGCTTGTACATAGTTATGACATTGATGGCAAGGCACTATCACGAGTAAATCACACAAGGGACCTTGGAGTGACCTTTGACTCACGGTTGACATACAGACAGCACATCTACACCCTAGTTGATAATTCTTACAAATTGCTAGGTTTTGTAATGAGGAGCATGAGGCAGTTCAACAACACATTTGTCATGCGCCTCCTATTCAATTCCCTAATTCGGAGCAGATTAGAAGTCAACGCGGCAATATGGAGTCCTTACGAAAATAGCTACATATCCAGGCTAGAGAGTATACAGAAACGCTTTCTGAGGTTCCTATACTTTAAACAGCATAGATTTTATCCCTTTCTATATCCTACGGCATTTATTCTGGGGATGGTTGGGTACAACTCACTAAGTGTAAGAAGAGATTGGCTGTCAATCTGCCACATATATAAACTGCTTAGGGGGTTCGTAGATAATCCGACCATCCTTAGAAGAATCGGTCTATTCGTACCCACCAATTACTACCGTGCTAGGACTCATGTATTGTTCGCGTTACCGCGAGCTAGAACTAACATCGTTCAACACTGCTTCACAGTGCGGACGTTTCGTACCCTAAATGCACTATGTTCGACTGAGCCAGAATTGGATATTTGGACGGTGAACTTAGCACAACTGAAAAGTATGGTAATGACATTTCTTAGCAATCAAATAATTAGATAAATATGTAGTATTAAAATTGTTAAAAAGGAGTAACTAGCATAATAAAAAAGGTTAGATAAACATTAGATATACATATGTAAATATAATCGTTTAATATTACGCTCTAACGGATGTCTCCGTCTCGTTTGCTATAGTCTAGAATAATGATTTATATATTAGAATAATAATGATAGTAATAGTAATGGAGTAGAGTAATAATAATATTATTAACAGTAGAATTATAATAATAGTCTATAGTAGAATAATAGTTATAATCTAGAATAATAGCCTAGAAAAATAATTAACGATTTGGAATCATCTGTAAGGTTAATTATGTTTTGGGAAATAAATAAATAAATAAATAAATAATACTTGAATTGATTAGTGTATAGATTTTCTCACAATGTTTTCCTTCACCGGACTAACCAGAAGAGAGGAGCAAATATATATGCTCGAGTGGGAATTACTTTAGGTTATGTTATTTTTGGTACTACCGCACTGCATGAACGATGGTTATTATCAGGCTATAGTGCTATAATTCAATGTAGCAGGATAAAAGAGAAAAATCCTGACATGTCCGTGATCATTCTTATTTTAACTTTTTCAGGTAAACCTGATACAAAATGGCAGACTTGGACTCCACGGTCACTGAAATCAAAAGTCTCACCGCTTCTGAGACCGAAGGTCACTAAGGGCAATGTAACGGCGAGGATCGATGACCTGACGACGGCGCGCTTGGAGGTGAAAATCCAGATCGAAATAGCCCAGAATGAACTAAAAAATAAGGACATTTTGGCTAAGAAGGAATTAGCGTATAAGGAGATTGAGCATAAATTGCGAATTACTCATATGTTAAATGAGGAAGAAAGGAAAAAAGAAGCGCATGAAATGAAAAAAAACCTTATGCTTTATAAATAAAGTAAAACACATTTACCGTGTCAACTTTATAGCAACTGATATTTCGGCGATGTTTCAACCTTTAGTTTACCCTGGACGACGGCGCTTACAACATTGCCAAAATGTTAGGTGCTGTAAACTTCTTTGTATTTTCATATTCTTCTTTTGTATTTTCATATTAATAAAGTTGTCTCATTTTATTGGTTTTTTCTGTCCCATCACATCATAAACCTGGTTACAGACATGTATTTTATTTATTTATTTATTTCATTAGCAAATCAACTTAACAGTTTATACCAATCTTGATATGCAATACACACATAAATATAAAAATAATAGAAAATCGAAGACTATCGCGGTTGTTTGACATTATAAATAGGATAGAAAACGAATTTACCGAGTGAAGTTTGTAGCACCCGACGTTTCGGTGACGTTGCACCCGCCGTTGTCTACCCTAGACAACGGCGGCTGCGACGTCACCGAAACGTCGGGTGCTACAAATTTCACGCGGTAAATTCGTTTTCTATCCTATTTATAAAAAATAATAGAATTCTTACAAGTACATACACAACATGTTTAAATAAGCATTAAATACAAATACAGGCATTAATAATTTAAAACAAACTTACGGTACATAAAGAGTGAAAACAATTTATTTTATTCTGACACAAACAAGTAGCGCAATGCCCACCCCTTTGAAGAGATGCGGGCTCGCTGTAAAAATATCAAAGTCTGACGCTGTTAAACATAGCGCATTTATGTGACGCAAAGCACGGGTAAGCAGACTCCATCGACTTAGGTTGGTGTGCGAGGACGGCTCCGCAAATAGATTATGAGTGCGAGCACGATTATAATTGTCCGGAACAAAGAGACAAACCTTCGCTAGCATGCTAGGATTATCAACTCTTCCCCGGATCAGCTTGAAAACGTAGGCCATGGCGAGCATTTCTCTAAGCAACTTAAGAGAGTTATAGCCCACCATGCCTAGTAGAAAACTGTTCATTGTGTGTTCAAATTAACTTCGTGATAACACTCACTACTGTTGGTCAATCAAAGACTGAAAATATTCCAACGATAAGTCCCTCGTCACATTTCTCCCTGGAGCCGCTGGCGGTATATTTTCAAATACTGGGTCCGATTCGACATGCACATCAGGGTCCACAGGTGGCTCTTCGTCATTCCTGTCTACTGCCAGATTATGCAGTACTACAGTTGCTACAATAGTGTCTTGAACAAGTGGTAGCTTACATCGCATACCAATGCTTAATACAGGAAAACGTCTTTTCCAAACACCAAAGCATCTTTCAATGACATTCCTTGTCCTTATGTGTGATTCGTTGTACAGTCTTTCTGCTGGCGTATGTGGATTGTTGTAAGGAGTGACTAGGTAGTGGTTATTAAAATATCCACTGTCACCTATAATAATGCCATTTCCATAAGCACGGTTATCAAAGTTGAACTAGGCCGAAGAATTTGAAAATATGAGGCTATCGTGTGATGAACCTGGCCATCTTGCAACAACATCCAAAAATTTTAATTGAGCGTCGCACATCGCTTGAACATTCAGCGAAAAGTAGCCTTTTCGATTTCTAAAGTTTTCCGCTGTGTCTCCACCTGAAATTAAGATGAATATTTAAGAGAAGAGTAGTGGCGGGTGGCCTAGTGGTAATACGGGTGGGGTGCTCGATTTTACAATTCTTTTTTATCACATAATTTCGAATAATACGGATCAGCTTGCCCTGTCAGGTAAATATAAGTGCAACAAATGTGAGATTCATGACAATTGAGGTGCGTGCTATGGCATAATAATAAAAATATATCACAGTTGAGCAATACAAACCTGGTGACATTATCCGGACATGAGAACAATCGATGGCAGCTAATGCATGAGGAAACCGAGCTATTTTATGGAAGTCTTGCTGATTTCTAACGATGTCCGCTTGCCTTCTGGGTATATTTACAAATCTTACTCTCAACGAGGCTATAGCCGCAGTCACTCTCTTAACAATAACGCATGTTGTGGAGTTATGTAGGCCAGAGAAATCACCAACCGTGATATAGAAACTTCCAGTTGCATAAAATCTCAAAGCGACGAGTAATTGAATCATAGACGGTACACATTGATTCCTATAACAAACAAAAAGTATTTTTTTGAGGTTGGCCCATTTTGTGGGACATAATGTAGCATTGCAGAATATAAAGGTACTATACCTATACTTTCCACTCTTACCAATAAAATGATCTTATAACCGCGTTAAACCCTTGTTATTGTTATACCCGGTATAGCCGAGTTATAACGAAGTTGTAAAATCGTGACCAATAAAACAGTTGTAACGCGGTTATAACTACTCCCTGAAACCAAAGACAACTCATATTTCTAGCATGGCAACGCCCACTTGGAAGCAGTGTGGCCAACTGAAGCGGCATGAAATGCACATGAAATGTCACTTTTTGTTGTCAGAAAGCCCGTGCCCATTGTTTTGTTACGCGAATGCTGATCGAAATAATAGTGGTATTTCCATCTCAATCGCGAACAGTTGCCGTCGACATTTTGCAGGTCAGCTCTCAGGATATCGATGATTCTTGCGGCGTATGGCTTAGTGAAAAGATATTTAGTTTTAAAATTGTAATCATCCAAATCGAACGGGTTGTATCGCAATTTGTAAATTTTTGGTCGCCTATCACGACGCATTTCGATTTCTTCCAATAAATCCAGATCGATCATATCATCCACGTCGTCAAAATCCATTATTACGCTAAAACGCAGGATTTCACAGCAGTATAAAAGGCGTATCCTCGTCGTAACACGGTTATTACAACGAAAGCGCACGATTCGCGAACGAGAAGCTTCACGTCCGCGGCTGTCAGGTGGCTGTCAGTTTGAAACAGCTGTTACGCCGGTCGGCCATTTTTAAGTTAATACTCCGCTAATAAACCGCTGTTATACCTGGCCTAGGGGTGGTATAGCGGAGTTATAGTGCGGATGGAAATCCAGTACCACTATTCCATGCTTATACCCGAGATGATCAGTGGTGTAAGCTATACCGCGTTTATTGGTCACAGATTTTCTTATACCTAGTAATTACAGAGGTATAAATTTTACAACTCGTTTATTGGTAAGGCTGGAAGTATGTACTTAGTAAGGGTATATGTATAAGCATGAACTAACCTTTCTGTATTGTGTTTGATTTGGTCTTCAATCAATGTCAGCAGAAACTGGACAGTTTCTTTTTGTAGTCTGAATCTTCGCTTAAATTCCGCATCATCCCATTGTACAAAATTGTCAGGTCTGTTTCTCGCTACTCTTTGTTTTCTCATAACCGGATTTAATTAAGTAATTATACATTTCTGCTTCTTCTTCAATAGCGACGTCATCTAACACATCGAATAAATCCATTTCTCAACGCAAAAGATCACTAGAAATTATCACAACCTAACCTCAAACTGTCAAAATCAGTTTGACGGATCAATTTATTGGACGAATAACTCGGGTCCCATCAAACTTGCAGAAGGCAAATTTGCAGACGGCAATCTTGCAGACGGCATTCTTGCAGGCGGCAGTTTTGCAGAAGGCAATCTTGCAGAAGGCAGTTTTGCAAATGTCAAAATGACCTAACCTAACCTAACAGAAAAACTTAAAACATTTTTTTAAATGTTTAGTTTGATGTATAAAAGTCATCCACTACAAGGATGCCGGTAATTAATGTCACTTCGATTTTAGGGAAAAAAAAACCTAACCTAACCTAACCTAACAGAAAAACTGTACTGAAGGTTGCCGCCTGCAAGGTTGCTTCCTGCAAGGTTGCCTCCTGCAAATCTGCCCTCAACAAATTTGGACCTGTCAAAAGTGACATTTGTGCAAAATTGCCGCATGCAAAACTGGCGCCCCCCAATAACTCGTTATCTGACCCTCGGAGCAGCGGATAACTTTATTCAGCGAATAGTATGTTTATCCCTTTGATAACTGCTAACTGACTATTGAAAAATTCAATTTTGTACTATCTAATGAATAAATCCTATCCGACTGTTTCTCTGACGATTGAAAAATCGGCCCTTAGTTTTATGTAATTTACCGGCTTCGGAGGTAGTAAGGGAGGCGCCTGGTCTACTCGCCGAAGAAGATAATTACCACCCTAGCTTATGCACATAAATGTAGAGGTAGAAAGATGTAGAGCTATTATTAGACCTAAATTCCAAACACCTAATTTATTACAAAGGCGATGGGACTTACTTCCCATCGCCTTTGTAGGTAGCCCAGAATATTTAACGAGTAAGTTGCAATTGGCCGATTAGAGTATTGTTTATAAGAGTGGAGATTGCAACTCAGCTGTAGAGTCATTTTATGACATAATTTATGCAGTGATGAACGAATGTTTTCCGTGCATACCAAATAAATCGGCTGCAGTGCGCAATACCCTAGGTGGTTCACCTCGGAAATTAAAAATGTTATCAAAATTAAATATAATTGCCACAAACAGTGGAAAACAACAAAAGATTTAAACATATTTATAGCTTTTTTCAGCTTTTTGGAAGGAAGTGAAGCGTTGCGTTGAAGTAGCGTTTGACGATTTTGTTCTACAATCTGAAAGACATGCTATGTAATTATAAAAATTTTTGGAAGTATGTCCAAAACACTAAAAAAAGTTCTTCCCATCCAGACACTATGACATTTAAAGGCGAAACTTTCAAAGGAGACATAGAAATTTCTACAGCCTGAGTATTTTAAAAGGGTATACAGCAGTACCTACTGAGCCCCTGCTCAATGTAGATGCGCTCATTTGTGATACCGACAGTAATGGACCTGTCTTCGACATCCCACAGATGACTTCGAATGAGATAAATCGCGCATTTGCTAAAATGAGTTTCAAAAAATCACTGGGTCCTGATAACGTTCCACCTTTCCTGGTTAAACAATGCGCGATGGCCCTACAAGGACCTTTATCACATATTTTCAATATTAGCCTAAAATCACATTGCTTTCCGCTCAAATGGCAGGTTACTCGTATTACGCCCGTTCATAAAAGTAGTCCTAAGAACGTAATCGAGAACTACCGTCCCGTCAGCGTTATGTGTACATTTGCAAAATTATTCGAGTCCATTCTACACGAATGTATTTGAACGTCGGAAAGCCAGCATGGATTCAGAAAGGAAAGGTCAACATGCACGAATTTATTGTCATTGACAGAGTATGCCACTACCGCCCTGGACCGGGGCCTCCGAGTAGATGTTATATACTTGGACATGGCCAAGGCATTTGACAGGGTTAACAGAGACATCCTTTTACAGAAGCTTCGCGACTTCGGTTTCTCTGTACATCTTGTGAAGTTCTTCGCAAGCTACTTCAAAAACAGGAGTCAGTTAGTCAGCTTCGGTTCCTCCGAGTCAGCCCTCTTTAAGGTTCATTCGGGGGTGCCGCAAGGTGCGAATCTCTCTACGATTTTGTTCCTCATTTTCATTAATGATTTACCTAAATTTGTAAAATATAGTCACTGCTCACTATTTGCTGATGACGTGAAAATTTTACATCAAATAACAGATGCTCGAGAAGCGGAAATATTACAGCAAGATATAGATGCACTTTCAAGATGGGGCTCTGTCAATGACATGGAATTCAACACTAACAAGTGCTCTGTTTTAACCATCACTAAGAAGAAAACACCTTGCTTTTTCCCATACACAATAAACAGGTCATTTTAAAAAGGTCAATCGAGGTGAGGGACCTGGGAATTACATTTGATACGGTTACAATCAAGACTGTCGCTTTCGTGTAGGACTAGGTTATAATTTTGTGGAGGTTGCTGACGAGCATCTATGCTGAAGGCTAAAAGCTTCGTTTAATCCACGTTCGGAATTGACAGATTGTGGTCAGGCCAGCCCTTGACACTTTTCATCGCGGCAGCTGCCTTGTTGTATGCACTTTCCTAACTATTCGATTCGAGTATGAGGGCAGTATCGTCGGTGTAGGATAACTTGGGTTGTCGACTACAACGGGCGAGCCCGTCACCTCAGGAAGTTTTAACGATTAGTCGTTCTATCTCCCTGGAGTGAACGTAGAAGACTTGGGACAAAACAGTCCACCATCTAGCTACGTCACAAGCCCGTAAGAGGCCAACGCCTTAACCGCGAGATAGCCAGGAATGTTACCTGGCGGGCCGACACTCGCGCCCTTACTTCCAATTGTGACCAGATTACTCCGGTCTCTCGATTGGTTCCGAGTTCGAGGTCGCTTGCGCGGTCCTCTCCCTTACGAAGCGGTGAAACGGTGTATACCGAATCTATCGCGGACCACAGCATCCTTTGCTCGGCTGTTCACCCAGGATCGGATGGCCGATGGTCGTTTCAAGAGCAGTCGCCGTAAGGTCCGCAACCACCCCCGCTCTATAGGAAACAGTACTGCTTCCAGACTCCCCCGACTGTTAGTCAGAGTGCACAGTCGATTGGCTTAAGCCGCACGGTGCGCAGACCGTCCAGGAGCGCCAGAAGTTTGATTCCCAGGGGAAACTGACCAAGGCCAGAGTCCTACCCAGGCTCGCACTTCATGCGTGGAGGCCGTCGGATGGGTGTTGACCCGTGAGTGTGACTAACCCTGAACAGAATGGGTCTTCGTGGCCAACTCAGCAAGGGCCCATTAACTCCCCGGCGTAGGATAGTATATCTGCACCAGCGTCCATTTCACAAAGCCCATTTGTGTAGAGTGAGAGGGGAGTCGGTCCAGGAGTTCTTCCTTGTGGGACCCCATGATTATTGTGGAGACTATTACTGGGGGAATCGCCTGCCCGGGTACGCTGTTTTCGGGATCCAATACAGCTGCGAAACCAGTTTAGTTCGATACCTGTAATACCATATTTCCAAAGTTTCATTAGGAGCATTTCATGGGATATTGTGTCGGGGGCTTGCGCGGGGTCAGGAAGTACAGTAATACACTTTTTGTTGGCGTCTACATACCTAGTGATATGCTCCGACATTTTTAGTACTGCATCTTGTGTTCCCATTTTGGATCTGAAGCCGTATTGGTTTTCGGATGACATGTGATTGGTTTCTAGGTGATTACAGAGTTGTGTAATTACTATTTTTTCCAAAATTTTCGCTAAAACATTAGGTAGGGGAAGGGGTGGTAGATTCGGCCATGGGGTAGATTCATCTTTTGTATCCTACACAGCCCTAGTTTGTATATACCGCCAAATTTTTGCGTAGTTATGTTGGTAATGCATCATTCCTGATGGTGGGAACTGTCACAAGCGGTCGCAGTAGCGGGTTTATTTATCAATAAATGATTAAAAGTTTCTGCTATAAAAGGTAAGTTTTTTGTCTGTCGTAGAAGTTCATAATTTGTAATTTTGTGAAGCATATTAACCCCTCAGGCCCCGATTGGCCGATATCGGCCACAACACGATTCAGCGTGACGGCCCCGTTTTAATATTACTTTAATTTAATTTGTTTAAATTTATTATGTTTTATTATGTTAATATGTTTCATTTTAATTATGGGTACAGTGGTTTGGCAGTTATTAATGTTTTGGTGTAACAGTGTCGTAATTCAATTTTTTTACTATTTTTTACTAAAAAAATTTGGGACAGCAACTTATCAATCGGCTGAGGGGCCGAGGCCTGAAGGGTTAAGTATGATAAAAATGCACAGCATGCAGCACTAATTCATAAATGATGTCAATATGAAAGCTAACCTAAAATGCTGACCATGTTTTACTTTTTTATTTAAATCTGTTGGAATCTCATGCGGGGAAGATTCGGCATAAGCGGCTGGGGTACTTTCATCCAGCGGACGAAGGTACCCCATCAATGGAATAAAAGAAAAATTTTATTTCTAACGTATTATTTTATTTGTTCAGATGCCACGTACATATGTATGCAAAACCAACCGCAGGGACATCAATGAGAATAATATGAAAGAAGCGATTCGTAATTCTTTACGAAAAGTTGTCAGTGTTCATGAAGCTGCAAGGCGGTATGGAGTTAAAAGATCTACATTGCAGTCGAGAATAAAGACCTTGCTAAAGAAAAAAACAATAGATGAAGTCTTATCTACTATTGACAGAGATTCTGGGAATGAAAGCAGTGATGAAGAGAAAAAATATAGGAGTAAATACACTGTTAAACAAGTTTTTACAATTTCTCAAGAAAGGGAACTTGTGGAATATATCAAGAAATCATCCAATCTGAATTACGGGTTGTCATATCAACAAGTGCGAAAATTGGCCTATGAATTTGCACAAATATTACCAGATTGCGTAACACCAACCAATTGGAGAGCAAGTCAGTTGGCAGGTAAGTTATTATATTTTTGTTTTTATCGATAATGATACCTAATTACCATATGGATTTAAATTGCAGGAATTGAATGGCTGAAAGGCTTCATGTTAAGAAATCAACAATTGTCTCTAAGAAAACCTGAGAGTACCAGCCTGAATAGAGCCATGGCATTCAATAAAGACAGATTGGAGGAATTTTTTTCCAACTACGTCAAAGTCTTGGAAAAGCATAAATTCAAACCAGAGCAAATATATAACTTGGACGAGACTGGGATACAAACAGTAATGAAACCAGTAAAAGTTGTCTCCACACGTGGGAAAAAACAAGTTGGGCAGGTAGCTTCAGCTGAACGTGGAGAATTAGTCACCTTTGTTGGTATAATCAGCGCCATTGGGGGAACAATTCCACCTGTTTTTGTTTATCCTCGCATTAGAAATGTGAATGACTTTTTGGATGGTGCTCCTATTTCCAGTATCGCATTAGGAAACAAATCGGGTTGGATGACATCGGAGTTATTTATATCAGTTCTCAAACACATAGTTGAACACACCAATTGTTCAACTGAGAAGAAAATATTGTTGTTGATCGACAATCACGAATCACACACATCATTTGGAGCAATCCAGTATTGCAGAAGCAATGGTATAGTGCTGTTATCCTTCCCCCCACATACCACACATCGTCTTCAACCCCTAGACATTGCAGTGTACGGGCCTTTTAAAGCTTGCCTAAATGTCGCTTTCAATGATTACATGCTCACACAGCCTGCCAAAATGATAACCATTAGGCAAATAGCTCAACTTGCCAGTAGAGCCTTTGATAATGCATTCAGCAAAAAAAACATAATAAGTGGTTTTGAAACACCAGGCATTTGGCCCCTTAATAGGCTGGCATTTGACGACAATGATTTCATGCCCAGCACAGTCACTGACAATTCCAACGTTGAAGACAACAGTTTAACTACTGAAGTGGAACCTGTTGCTATTCCTTCAACTTCCAGACAGGACAGCATAGAAGAAACAAACCAAACCACCCCACCTCCAACTACTAGCTATGATCATGATGATGTTAATACCAGTGTGGAAGCAGCAGAACCCCAGACAGAGATAGCCCTTTCATTTTCAAAAGATAAGGAGCCCATTGTAATTGAAACCCCTTCTGTTTCTCAAAGGACCAAACTTAAGATCAAAGTTTCAAGATCACTAGAAGAATTGAGACCGTACCCAAAAGGAGCTGGAAAAAAGAAGAGGAACAGAAAAATTCCATCAAAATCTTATGTATACACAGATACCCCGGTAATGAAGATGAAGGAAAATATTGAAATAGAGAAAAGGAGAAAAGAAGAACTAAAAAGAAATAAAGGAACAATAAAAAAGCTGTTCCCAATTAAACCGGTTCCAAAGAAAATCTTGAATGAAAGCTCAAGTGATTCAGACAGGTCAATGAAACTTGTCGACACCTCTGATGGTGAAGAGTTTTTGTCCAGCTCGGATGAATTACCTTTGCCTACCAACTTGCCTAATTGCAATGATTTTTGTGTTGGTGATTGTGTAATGGTCAAGTTCGCCACTAAGGCAACCATTTGCTATTATATAGGGCACATTTTGAAAAACACAGGTTGCCAAGAATATGAAATAAACTTCTTGAGGCGAAAAAACAAATCTAACACATTTATGCATCCTCAGGTAGAAGACATCAGCATTGTGAAGAAAACAGATATCATTGCAGTTTTGTCACAAGCAAGCAAACTGTCAACAGCCAGGACATCTTCCCTGTACATTTTTAATTACAATTTTGAAGGACTTAATGTCCGTTAGATCTAAGATTTTTTCTGCTATACTTTTTTCTCAATACTTTTTCTTTGTTTTTTTATCGTTTCTTGTATTTTGTATTTTCATGAGTTCACTTTTGTTCAATAAAAACATTTGATTTACCTTTGTATGTTACTTATTATAACTAGATGAATGTACCCCACCCTATAGCCAAAACTACCCCACTGGTGGGGTACAATCGCCCATTTGCAAGCTTTTTTTAAAAATTAAATTCGAAAAAAAGTGTTAACGTAAGAGAGTTGTTACTTGCGGAAAACATAGATAAAAGTGCAGATTAACTTTTGCATATACCAGTTTTTAAATTGGTGGCTGATTTTGAAAATTACGTGCATTATTTGCATAAGTAGCCGAATGTACCACCCTCTCCCTGATATCGGTCGATAATTTGAGGGACCAAACTTCGGTCCATATCTGTCACCTGATACTTTGATAAGAAATATATTTTGGTTGATTATGTTTAAAATAAATTGTTAATTAAATTCACAATTTTATATGTCGTGTATAGTAAGAAACCTTTTTAGGCTACTTAATTTATTGGTCAATTTAGTTATATATTAATCTATATATTTATTTATTTTACTTATCTATAAACTTAAATATTTTCATTTTCTTTATTTAATATTAGTTCTTTATTTATATACACATTTATATATTTATATTAACCTTAAAATTTATAAGAATGAATGAGCGATCGGAATGAATGAAAAAAAAAAAGAAAGTCAAGTCACTATGATTAAGGCGCTAGGATAGGCCAAACTGCAAAATAGACCTCTCTTTGAACGCGAATTTCTCCTAAATGGATGGTCCAAATACATGAAAAAAAATATATATGGTATGTGTAATATAATCAAAAATAAATTTGTTGTCTCGTTTGTTTATTATTACTGTTAGTTTTGACAGAAAAAATCGTACTTCTCCTATTATTTTACGAAAGAATGTTTAAATTTTTTTTAAACGCCTGAAGCGATTTCGATGATTCTTCCACCAAATTATAGAAAATTTAATGATTTATAAAATTGTTGTTTCAAAATTTTCATCAATATTTATATACGTAGTATATCAATAATATTACTTAAATACGCGGTCAGTAGCGGCCGCCAGCCAGTTTTGTCCTAGCATTCGCACCGGGAGGTCGCGTCGTTTGTTATCTCCGAGATCGCGGAAAAAATTGTGGCACAGATTAGCTTGAAGTGAAGTGCTGCACAAGATGGGACGCAGAAATCAGAAAACTTTGCATCACTTGAATAAGGCTTTGCATATGAACAAACTACGGTAAGTACACAATTACTTATAAAATTATTTGTACTCAGAATAAAATATAACAGTACCTCTATTGATCTGCGTATGTATGTATAGGTACAAAAACGATTACTTCACTTTTAGTTTCCCGAAAGGAAAGTATTGTGATCGCGTTAAAAAAATCGAGATGAAGACGGAAATATACATTTTGAGCCCCCCTGAGACGATTAAGACCATTTCCAGACCGATCTCTGTCTGTATATCTGTGTGTATGTGTGTGTCTGCTGTGTGTGTGTGTGTGTGTATTCTTCCACGATAGCTAAAATTTCCTTCGCCAATCGATAGTTATGGTCTGCAGTACCTAGATTTATTCGACTGTCGCTCACAAATGTTATTTTAGACTTTGGACAGTATACAAGCAAGGGATTTTTTAAATCTACATCCTATAAAATTAATTATTCAAATTGTATTTATTTTATTCATTTATTTATTTATTTTTTATTAGTTACATATACATTCAAATTCAAAATCACAAAAGAAAATAGAGGTAATAATACAGAAAAATATGCAGGTATACATATATATGCCTAAGCCCAGGTCAAATAGAGCGTAAATTATGTTTGGTTTTCAGATGTGCACAGTAGGGTGCAACAGAGCCCGCCTTGCTAGGATCTGGTTACCTGGTCGCCGATATTTTTATGAAAATCTGTGATAATACTTTTTATATAAAGCTGACTATTATGACTATATAATATTATAATGCATAAATTAGGGTTAGCTCCTCCTACTACTAGTGTTTTGTTTTTCAGGGGATCCAGCATAAGGCAGGCAGAGCATGCGGTGGAAAATAAAGAAGACGAAACTGGGTAAGACGTGTACAATTTGCTTAATGAACGCTGTAATATCAGATGAAACGGTAGAATTATTGCAAATACAAGGATATAAATTCAAATCGCGTATTGTTGGGTACTCATTTTATTAGTAGTTGGAGAAAATAAATTATGTTACAAGAAATTAAATTCTATTACTTTTCGAATACTAGAAATTTGAAAGATAAATGAGAAAATAACTTAATAGATAGTCAGAATTATAATTCTCAGAAATGGTGAGTATAATCAATCACATAAAAATAATGAATTACAAAAAAGAAAATAGTGCACTTCTAATGCACTCACTTTAATTAAAATATATAGACAAACTAATATATAGTCTAGCACTTTGCAATACGTTTTTATCAAGGTGGAAAAATAGCTTTTGCACCCCTTCTCTACCCAGGTTAGGAAGCCAAGTACGATATTTTTTTAATGTTGTTTTTTAAAGATTTATTACAAATTTTATTTTATTGTATGCTTGAAGAGCCATGAAAAGATAATGCCGCTGAGCAAATACAGTTCTCGTTTTAGGGACAAGGAATTATTCAACAATTGTTATAGGAGTGTGAACAATTGTGATGTGACCTGGTGTTGTGATAGGAGGGTTTGGTTACCTGGTTGCCGATATTTTTATGAAAATGTGTGGTAGTACTTTTTATATATTATATACCTCAGGCATGTAAATGAATATATTCAAAGTAACTTCCAATCCACAAAGCAATTAGTGAGCCTGAAACCACATTAGCCTTTCGAAATAAACTCGCGACTGTCATTAGGACCAAACGCTGAAGTTTGTTGCGAAATAGGGCATCAAAATTGCGGTAATATCAGATGAAACGGTAGAATTATTGCAAATACAAGGATAAAAATTCAAATCGCATATTGTTGAGTAAACACTCGAGCCAACGGGTTCAGGTAAAAAAGTCAACAAAAAACAAAGTTCATACAATAAATATAGGATACCTATGTACTGTGGTACTAAAACTGGTTTAGTTAATTTCCGTCCGGGTCGGTGTATTTAGCAGCTATGCCTATTGTTATAGAACAAGAAACCTGGTAATGTTGCTTGATGGGTAATATTTAGTTTTATGTTTGTTACAGAGTCACTGTGACACCAATATCTCATAAAAACAGAAACAATGACAAGAGCAATGATGAAATTCAGGTAACTATTTATTTACTTAATTTTTATATTTATTGTTACAATTTTATTGACACGAAACTAAATAATAAATAGGTTATGTTTAGATCTTATAGTGTAGGTGCATGGTTTAGACAGATCAGATTGACACAACATATGTGTCAAGTTATGTACCTACCTGAAACATTGAATACTTTATGTTTCAGGTAGAGACAACAGAGGAAAACAGACAATTCAAAATTGAAGGCCGACGAATCGTAGAAATTAGCCATTTCTACGCAAAACTGCAAGAGGTTGCTAACCATGGAAATATGGAATGTGGTTTAGGTTGCGTTGAAATCGTAGGCGAAAAAAGAACGGGATTACATTCGTTGTTTACCTTAAGGTGCAAGATGTGTAATTAAAAATTTTACATAGAAAATGACGCTCCTGGAGACTTGGTGAAGAAATGTGTAATAGAAATGACTATTGAATTTAGTATTTTTTCATAATTAATTTTATTTTTTTATTTCTATTTTTTAAACTATTGATTATTTTTATTTTTAAATGTAATTATTTTGATAACCAGAGATGGATTATTATTTAAAAAATGTATTACCTATTTTAGTTGCGTAATTTTATTGTTGTAATTTTTTTATATTTGTAATATTTTTAATTTGACTATTCTATCATTCGATCATTCTATCATTCGACATTCGATCATTCGTTTGTATATTTTATATCTGTATATTTCATGTTGTATACCTATTCAGGTATTTTAGCAGCCTTAGTTATTTCCTAAATATTTTATATTTTTAAATATAAATTCTATTAATTATTGTTTTCAAATTTTAAAAATAGTCAATTTGTACGCAAATGAACCTAACAATGAATTATTCTATCCATTTGACTATACCAAGAGTAGGGATTCCTACCAATTGGCTTATTTAATTAAAATTAAAATTAAAACTTTTAATTGTATATAAATTGTTTTCTATTCGGCATGAAACCTGAAATAAACATGTTTTATTGATATTATTTTTTTTTCATCTGTCTCGAAGAATATTAAAAGGGTGTCTTCATTTCGTTCTTGAAAGGATAGTGATTTTCTATACTACGTTATCTCAACGTTGAATCAGTCAAAAATTATAGAATCAGTCAAGTCAGAACGGCAGAACGCAGAATGCAGTACGCATCTGAACGATCTATGCAAACTTGTATTAAACTGTGGTTGTTCGGTGAGCCAGCCCCTTTTTCGGTGAGCCAGAGGAGCTCGCCTCAAACCGTCAAGGTCGTTCGGCTATACTATCGCCTTAAAGTGAAGACTTAAATACTATCACCCCAGAACAGATATACAATCTAGTGGGGTGATAAAATCCACACAAATGTAATCTTATCTGCTTCGCAAAATCAATTGTAATGTATTGGATAATCAAAAAAAAAAAAAAACCTGTTTCCGTCCGATTTTGTGCTAGGAGGATACAACAGTCTTGAAACGCGTCGATATATTTCACTAATTATATTTGCATATAAATTAATTCAAGGAACTATTTATTTGCCAGAGATACTATGCAAGTTTGAATTGTACGTACCGGTAAATTACACAGCGAGGAGATCGCATCTATTGTTGAATGTGCCGTACCACCGTACAAATATTTTTGTAGACAGGCCAGTGGGAAGGGTTATATCTCCTCTTAATTCCTTACCCACAGAAATAGATATCTTTTGTTTATCCCTTTGGCAGTTAAAAAGGCAACTCCCTGCTATCTCATGTTTATCATAAATGACTTTTATTTAGTTTTATATTTTTATGTTTTTTTCTTGTTCAATGTTAGCATTAATTTAGTTATGTGGTCATTTATTTTTAGACTTACACTCTAGCTTTAATATTCAAGGGCGAATTGGATTCATCTGTAAGTAATGCTCTTGAATACTATTTGAAACTAATAAATAAATAATAAATATTAAATCACAGGGTGGTTACGTATACATTTAAAAATAAAAGTTTCTTTACTATACAAAAAAACACATAGAAAAATATAACAATTAAAAAATTCTAAGAGAAAAAACTCGACGAGATTGGATTTTATCGTTTATTTTTATGCGACTTATGCTTTCATATTTTTTTCTTGGTACTAAATTTTTAGTACACATTTTTTCAGTACAAAATAGTACATAAACGGTTTAAAAATTGACAAACATAGAAAAATATAAACAATTTAAAAATCTTGGCGGTTCGGCATATTGGACGAAAGAGGTGAGCGATGGCGGCGGGAACTTGCGGCTTGCCAATGCAAACAAGCCCACAAACAGTACACTGAGAAAAATATAACGCTGAAATACACGGAAATAAGCATGTTTCAACAAGGATTACGTATATAACTCGGACTGTGGTCCATACGTATGAAATAATATGACGTGTAACGGTGTTGGCGTGACGGTAGTTACCGTGCCGTAATGTTATTTCATTAGTTGCGACTTTGGGATCTCGCTTCTTACATGACAGCATGTAGTAGTATACGTACGGTTAGAGTCGGACACATGAATCATGTTGAAATATAATGATACATATAATCGAGTAATGGAGTTTCATCAAAATTCCTTGTAATTCAACAAAATTTCGAGTGAAACATCGTTATTTTATATAAAACAGTAATAACAAAACAGTAATGTAAAGGTGCGTACGGATAGTGCGTACACTGGTACGCGTAGTCAGTTTACGCGTGTCCGGAACGTCATGTCCATATTTTTTGAACAGCAACTTGTCAATCGGCTGAGAGGCCGAGGCCTGAAGGGTTAACAGGATCAGGTAATTTTTTAAATTGTTTATTTACGCATTGTATAGGTACATTGAATCATAAAAAGAAATTGACATATTTATAATAGCCTATATACTTTTATATCTTTTTTTACAGGAGCTAATGATGTATATAAATCGAAAAGGTTTGCATCTGAATACAATCACGATACAATTTTTTCATCCACCATTTAGGTTTCCGTTTGTTTCTCTTTTTTTGCGGAGCGCTCTGGATCGATTGACCTCGTGTACAGGTTCGCGGCGGTCCGTACAGGAGCTGTACGCGTATCCAATGTACGCGTGGACAGTGTTTCCCAACTACGCGTAACACAGGAACGCGCTATCCGTACGCACCTTAAGAATCAATCTAATATTTTTCTCAGTGTGTAGTCATACAGTTTATCAGTTGGTACATAAAATTATACCTAATGATGAAATACAGTTTTTACCAAGTATCAGAGATGGATAACTTTTATTTTGTATCGAGCACCGAGCCAACCCCCCCCCCCCCCCAATTCTACAGATCCAATCAATCATCACACATCCATCCATCCATCGTACTGAAATAATGATACTATAGGTAAACTAATGTAAACTATTATTATAAAAATCACTATAAAACAGAGAAGAGAATCAGCCTAAGGAATTGTATGAAATTCCTCAAAGCATGGTGGGTTCAAACATAGTGGAACCTCACACTTCTTACACTGGAACATGGTTCTTGGTGCAAGCTTTCCTGGTGCAGGAGGACGACGGTCTTTGCACCAGATACATTGATATCGCGGAGGACAGCCTCCGGGATTATTTTTAGGTAAAAGTTCATGGTAATGTCCACAAACTGTAAAACGCATAGCTGGTAAGCGAGCGTCTCTGATTGATCGTATATGACTTATTTGAAGAGGGACATGAGCTGAATGCTGCTCCATAATCTCTTCAATCAAATTTAGTCGAAAGTCCCTATGAGAAATCTTTTTCTTTTCGGGAATACACTTTCTGAAGATAATGCAACTGTTTAATGCAGATACATTGAGGAGTCTCATGAATGTTTTCTTGTACCACTTTTGGTTTGTTTTACTTTCAACCAGGAAAGGCTCCAGCTGTTGATCCTTTTTATAAACACCTCCCATTTTGAGGTGGTAGTCGGCAATAAGCGCCGGTATGTAGTGTGACGGACGGCCAGGTCTACCATCCACTCGTAGAGACTCAGCGGTATGGTAAGTGGATGTTACGTAAACCTGGTTCTTACCTTGGTAAGACATCACAGCGACATCCCCGGAATGCCGAGCTAGACAAGTGCCTTGATCAAGCTTCGCCAGCTGGAGCAGTGCAGGCAAGTTTTTGCGCGATTCACGCAAAGTGCCAACACAATCTGTTTTGTTGCGCTTCAGAAACCTCGACAACACAGGCGAATTGAACGAATTGTCCATGTACAAAATGTGCCCCTTGTTTAGAAGAGGCTTCATGAGGCGCACTACAATCTCTGTACTTTTTGTCATTGGAGATTGGTGAGAGTGATTTTTACCCGTGTTGATTTCGAATGACCACAGGTAACCTGTAGCCGATTCACAAATTTCAAAAGTTTTCATGCCGAATCTGGCGGATTTACTTCTAATGAACTGCTTGAAGAGCAGGTTACCTTTCCATAACGTCAACGACTCATCCAACGCTATGTCTTGCTCCATCACGTAAGCAGCTTGAAACTTATCGTTTAAGTGCTCAACTAATGGACCAAGACAGAACGTCCTCGGTGAGCCGGGCGTGCGGGTAGAATTGTCTACAAAGTGAAGGGCTCTGTTTAGGGACCAAAAACGGGTTCTTGACATTAGATTCCTAAACACGGGGAATTTTAACAGGGGATGATTTGAAAATTTAGAATCTTCCGATGGCATCCTAACGATGCCACCCATAATGAAAAATGCAAAAAGCATCATTATTTCATGCACATTCGTCTCATACCAATCTCTGGCAAAACGTTCCGAAGCCGTCGCCAGTTCTATCGCATATCGATTAGTCTCCTGCACAATATGCTCTAGAATGCGATCGTCCCAAAAAGTGCGAAACGCCTCATACTCACTTAGGATCTGCACGGTGGGACCAGAGCGACAATGAAATTCCTCCCGGCGGCCCCTAAAAGTAGCCATAGGGGACCACTCGAATTTCATTGCCGCTCTATCGCCTTCGAACAGTTCCCGCGATATGACGGATTCCGCATCTACTGACAACTCGTTCTCGTCGCTTTCGTCCGCATTCGTGCCGATGTCCCGCTGTCTCTCTCGCAATAACCTCGCTGTCTCCCTCGCATGACGATCACTACGAGCCCTCTCCGTTTCATCCACTAAAGATTTCAACGCTGCGGGGACATCATCATCCGTCTTACACACTTCCACAATAGGACCTCCTCGACACCACACACTCTCACCACGCACAGCCTTTGTGGCAGCGTGCCGACCGCCTCTAACCGCCGCCGCTCTCCCCCGACGTCCTCCGCTCGCCGCTGCCAAAGGCCATCTGAAAATTAAAACAATATTATTACTTTTAAATTATTATTTATTAAAATTATTAATTACTAGCTGACCTGACGGGGCGGTCAAACTTTTTACTTGTGATGAAATTATGAGTGTGGTTTGGTTAGTACTGAGTGCTATGATTCATTTCCTGACTGCCAAAAGAAGGGTTATATTTTTACTGCATATGTATTTGCATGCCAATTTAAATATATTACCGTTATTTGTGAGTGTCTTGTTGTGAGTGTCTTATTTGTGAGCGTCTTATCTCTTTAACCATTTATGCAGTAAAAGGGAAATTATATGCAGTAAAAGGGAAAAATCTTTTGTTTTAAACACTTGAGACGATAAATTTACTTATTTTGATATGCATTCATAATTCTTGATAATATGACCAATAAACAAGACCTAACAAATAAAATAATTTTTTTAATTTAAAAAACTACTTTTTGTGACTTAAATATAAAAGTTAGACATATGCTGTTGCTGTTTTTTGTAGGCATTATCAAGCTCTACATCTTTTCCTTAGAACTTAATCATATATCTCTCATCGTTAAGGCAGCGTTAGTTAGAAACCTTTTCGTTCGACTGTTTTTTCCGATTTACTTTGGAAATCCGACTACCACGAAAAAGTCTTTTCATTTTTCGGATTCATATATAGCCTATGACACTCACAAATAACGTGGCTTTATATTGGTAAAAGAATTTTCAAGATCGGTTCAGTAGAACCAGAGATTACTTCCTACAACCTCACAAACTTTACCTCTTTATAATATTAGTATAGATTAGTATAGATAGACGACACGGTCACGGTTCCATACCTATGTCGTATTATCTCTTTAACTATTTATGCAGTAAAAGGGAAAAGTCTTTTGTTTTAAACACTTGAGACAATAAATTTAGTTATTTTGATAAGAATTCATAATTGTTGATAATATGACCAATAAACATGACCTAACGATTTAAATTATTTTTTTAATATAAAATACTACTTTTAGTGACTTAAATATAAAAGTTAGACATATGCTGTCGCTGACTTTTTTTGTAGGCATTATCAAGCTCTACAACTTTTCTCTAGAACTTAATCATATGTCTCTCATCGTTAAGGCAGCGTTAGTTAGAAATGTTTTCGTTCGACCGCTTATTCTCCGACTTACTTTGCAAATCCGACTACCACGAAAAAGTCTTTTCATTTTACGGATTAATATATATCCTATGACACTCACAAATAACGTGGCTTTCTATTGGTAAAAGAATTTTCAAAATCGGTTCAGTAGATCCAGAGATTACTTCCTACAACCTCACAAACTTTACCTCTTTATAATATTAGTATACCCAAGTAACATTTTTTCGAGACCGAGGTTTTGATATATGCTTCTAGGTCCTAGAATAGTAATTTTCTGGTTTTAAATTTTACCTAAGGTTATACTTAAGTTTTTTATTATGCAAAACAGCTCCTAGGGCTAAACAGTTATTCAAAAAGCTAAATAGGCTTCCAAAGGAGTATAATACAACGTTATGCTTGCTTAGAAATACGACTTAAAAGTTCTGAGAGCTTCTGGTTTAAAAAAGGTTCTCCTTTGGTTATATTTTGGCACTCCACATTGTAAAGCATGGCTAGTTGGTCACGCGCAACCTGAGAATGACCTATTCAGAACCACATTTCGCTAAGACCCTTAAGCATGATTTAAAACCTTCGTAGGGCTTTTATATTTTCTTGCTAACCATTCTCAGTCTTTTTTGCTTGAACTAAGATCAATTGTAATTTTCATATAATTTTTGACATTTAATAAGATAAGTTCTAGTCTAAACGCGCATTGTGGGTTTTATTTATGCTTTTTGTATTTCTGTAACACCACTTTGCAACCTTGTGGGCTTCACGTATGCATAATCAAAACTAACATTATTATCAACTAAAATATACAGGATGTCCTGGCACAGGATGGTCAGCAGTGGCAATTTCAAACGGAAAGTAAAAAAACAATAGTGAGAGAATCAACAAAGAAAAGGTATCTCATATTCCATCGTAACTATTAACACCCCTCTTAAGGTTCCGTACCTCAAAATACAAAAAAAAATCGGTGACGGTAGATTTAGTCGGCAAACCCATTGAAGGTAGATTTCTTTAGTCGGCAGCTATTTTGAAACAAGACAGAGAATTGAAGCAAGGATGTCGATCTGTTCATAGAAAGTATTTCATGGTCATTCAACCGCGTTAGCGGTATAGTGCACGGACGAAGCACATATTAGAGCGAGAAACATATATTTACCGATGCACTGCGGGGTGCTTCGTCGAGGGAAGAGATACATGTATTATTTGATACATATACATGCTACAAAACTACATAAAGCATTTTACGCATGTGTATGGAAAACGCTAAATGAAGTCCAGACTAGAAATGTGTATTTTAGCTACTTTGAATGTATTTTAAGTTACTCTATTAGTCCTTGGGGTAATTGTTATGCAAGCCACAGAGAACCTCTATTCAAACTGCAAAAAAGAGCAATACGTATTATAGCAAATTTGAAATGGGACGAATCCTGCAGAAGTCATTTTAAACGACTGAAAATTCTAACGTTCATTTCATTGTACCTTTTAAATGCACTAACGGATTTCCACAAGAAAAGAGACCTTCAAAAAAAAATTTCCGATATTCATGACATAAACACCAGAAACAAATCAAAATACATGTTACCTAAAGCAAATTTAAAAATAGCGAGACAAGTCAAGGAATACTCCGGTCCCTATTTTTTTAATATGTTACCTCCATATATTAAAGATATTAAAAATAACAATATATTTAAAAAGTCCTTAAAAATGTTTCTTTTAGAAAATATTTTTTACACCTTTGAAGAATACGTACAATTCACCAAGAACGGCTAACGAAAGTATTGTGTAAAATCGAAAATTAAATATGTATAAATAACTATTTATAAGTTTTGAAGACGATAAACTAAACTTGAAACTTGAAACATACAATGTAACGATTTTAAATGAAATGATTATAAATTGTAATTCCTTTTCTAAATTTTATATTTTTTAAATTTTATTTGTTTTAAGTGAATGCGACTAAATATTATTATCATTGTGATTTTATATTTTTAAATGATATTTTAATTTAAATTTTAATCGTTTAAATTACACTAATTTTATTTCTTATTCTTTTAATTTAAGTTATTTCTCATGCTTTCAATTATTATTACCTGTTATTTTAGTATGTTTCTACAATCTGTAAAGATTTTTGAAAATAAACAACTTGAACTATGAGTCATAAACAATGGCTCTCATACCTAACTAAACGCGAAAATTTTAACGGTGTTTGAGCGGCCGCTATTTTGAATCGAGAGAGCGGATTAAAAAATAGTTTGAAATGAAATGTTGGTGTTAACAAGAGCTTTCCTTGGATCTATGGTTCGTGACATATGTTATTTTTTTAAAGTTTGAGCGGCCGCCATTTTGGAACAAGATGGCGGACCTCGTTCTTCTACAAACTAATCCAAGGTATTGGGCCAATATATTTTTGTGTTGTTTCATTTTGATCGGTTTAGAAATTCGACCTCTATTTTGTTCCATAGGAAGTGTTTTATCCCGTTTAGGAACGAAGGGTGGTTTTAGGGACTGGCGGTCTTAATCCACGAAGATATGGTGACATTTTTATCAATTGCTAATACGCGACCCATTGCAATAGGTATATTTTTAAGAAATCTACCTAAAAAGCAGGTAGGTTGTGTTGGTGGCTCTCTGTCTCTCTCCTGTATCTCGGTCTGTCCCCTTGTCATAGCTTATTTTCTCCGCATCTACTAAAAACAACATCTCCTACATAACCGAATTTCGATTTTGGGGGTCAGTTTTAGAGGACAAATCAGATAATTTAAGAATAATCAGTTCAACGTGTAACATATCAATGGAAAGGGCTATTTATAAGGAATACACATAAAATATTTTATTATTTTAAATTACATAGTTTAAAAGATATCAAAAGAATACAAAAATCGAGCATCCCACCCCCCTCTTATCTCCGAAACTATTGACTAAAATTTTAAAAAAAGAGATATAGGGCCTCCTTTATAGTTTACATGAAAACCTAAACAAAAGTCCTGAAAAAAGTTCTCATGAAAAATGAAATGTTACGGAACCCTCTCCAAACAGTTCGACTTCCACTTGACCAGTTTTTTTTATTTCCACTTGACTATTTTATGTCACTATAAATTTTAGGGTAGGTAAATCCTAACCTAAAGAAATCCTGGATATCTAAGGGAATTAAAGCTTCGGCTAAGAATCTGAGGTCCCTTCGTTTTATACGAAAGTTTAAATGCGATGATTTTGTTATGAAATTTATAAATAAATACGAGAAAATATATAGGCGAGTGGTTAGGAATGCCAAAAGAAATCTAATCCGAAATGAAATATTAAATTTGAAAAATAATTCAAAAGCATTATGGCAGCTTGTAAATGATAAAATGGGCAAAGGAAAAAAGTGCTACTCTAACATTACTCTTAACCGAAAGGGCCATACGGTCGAAGATCAAACAGAAGTAGCGAATATGTTCAACACTTTCTTTTCCCAAATCGGTCAAATATCACAATCAAACACCTCACAGAACAATCTAACAGGTGGGCACAATATACCTTACAGCAGACATATTTTCTTCATGCAGCCAACTGATGTTGTTGAAATAACAAAAATAGTGAATTCCATGAAAAATAAAAAATCCTCAGGAATTGACGATATCGCAATAGACATGGTAAAATTGACACTTCCGTTTATAGTTGACAAATTAGCCTATATATTCAATATATCTCTCCGAGATGGAATTTTCACAGATCAATTCAAAATTGCTAAAATTATTCCTATACATAAAAAAGGTCCAAAAACTGAAATAAACAACTACAGACCAATAGCGTTGCTACCTGTTTTTTCCAAAGTGCTTGAAAAAATAGTAAATTCAAGGTTGTTAAAATACATAGAAAACAAAAATATCCTAACAAAATCTCAGTTCGGTTTCAGAAGAAATAAAGGTACAATCGATGCACTGAACAACGTTCTGAGAAAAATGTACAATGACATGGACAAGAAACTTTATTCAAGTACCGTATTTTGCGATTTATCAAAAGCGTTCGATATGGTAGACCATCAAACACTGCTAACTAAACTCGACAGATATGGAATCCGAGGAAATAGCTTAAAATGGTTCAGCAGCTATCTCTCAAAAAGAAAACAAGTTGTACAATTAGACGACTGCACAGGTGGCGTATTGAAGAGAACCATTTCCGATGAGTGTGAAACGAAGAGCGGTGTTCCTCAGGGAAGCATCCTGGGACCGACCCTTTTCATTCTATATATTAATGATCTCCCATCTATAGTAGCTCACTCAAATGTAACTTTGTATGCAGATGACACCAGCATAAGCTTTGCAGATGCCAAAATAGAGAATGTAGTGAAAACGTTAAACCATGAATTGGCTCTGTTGAATACCTGGTTCGAGAAAAATAATCTGTCTCTAAACACATCCAAGACAGTATCCATTTTCCTATCTTGTAGAAAAAATAAGGTTATAAACAGTCAAAATTTAATTATCGGTGCAAACACAGTAGCCAATATTAAAAGCCATAAATTTCTGGGTTTAGTTTTAGATGAAAATTTAAGGTGGAATGCTCACGGAGAGGAATTAAGCGACAGACTATCCAGCGCCTGTTTCTTACTAAGGCAAATAAGGAAACTAATCAGTGTTAAACACACCAAAATAATATACTTTGCCTATTTCGAGTCAATTCTTCGTTACGGGATTCCCTTCTGGACACAGTGTACAGTAGTTTTAAGGCAACATATTTTCTCTCTCCAAAAACGAGCCATAAGAATATTGATAAACCTTAAACATAATGAATCATGTCGTGGTCACTTCAAAAATCTCAGTATTCTAACGCTACCGTCACTATACATATTTGAATGCATAAAATTAATATTAAAAAACATAGGAAAAATGAAGACCCAAAAAGAAATTCACTCGCATTTCACCAGATGTAGGCACAATTTAGCATTACCCCGTCCATCTCTGGAATTATTCAAAAGGGATCCAAATTACGTTGGAATGGCGTGTTACAATAAACTGCCTGAGAATATCAAAAGTATATGTAGAAACGGAAATATCAACCAATTTAAATCGAAATTAAAAGGCTACCTTATTGCGAGAGAATTATATAATATTAACGAATTATAATTAGATTACTGACAATTTCCATCTCGATTTTTTTTATTTAACTTGACATTTGTACCATTTTATTGATTATTATATTATTACTATTATTTCTAATTGTCTCCCATAATCAATTATAATTCTTACCTACAGGACCATTTAATTTTAATATTATAATTTCATGACTATCTGTAGTTATAAATATCTAATATAACTCAATTATGTGGTGAGTCTCTAATGAAATATTTAGTATACATTTTAAAGTTATTTTAACATTAAGCGGCTATATAAAATGTCTAAACAACTATGTAAAGTTTTTTGAAGACAATAAATGCGATTTGATTTGATTTGATTTGACGTATTTTTTGCGCTTATTACGTATTCAATAAAATAGCATTAATTTTCGGATTTAGTGTTGCAGTTTTTTATATTTTTACTACTTAATATCTTGTGTTCGTAGCTAGATTTAAAACAGGATGAGGATCTAATTATAATGATGATGATTGATCGTAATTAGGTTTAAAACCTTAGGTAGGTTTGTACCGTGTTCAATAAATCCGTACGTAAGTGAACATCCTGTAGGTATGTACCAAATCACTATTTTGTCAATGTTATCCGCACGCATTTTAGACAAGCACGCTTTGGAGAGTGACTGAATGCTGGGCCGCAAAAAGTTGTTTATTTGACCAATCTGGCTCATCGCAGACTAATAAGCCCTCAAACAAAGCCAATTTGAATATACAAAGACTAATTAAACCTTGGTCTTACCAGAAAGCCCTCATTTAGCCCTTAAATATACCAGTTGTTCTTAGTTTAGCATATTGAAATTCCTTTTGCGCATTTTGAAGTCCAAAAGGACTTGGGTCAGGGCTTGTTTGTCATAAATTTGTTAAATCCCAAACTATCAGGTTCTCGAACAAAGTCTGCCATTTTTCGATATTTTAAATGTTAATTTTATATAACTATAATGGCATTTCCTTATTAAAGTAAGGCTTGAATTTCATTTCGGTGTTACACTTTTGTATTTGGAAAATAGTTCAAAGCGTTTGACCTTTTTTCACATATAATTTTAAAATAACATTAATAGTTTATAATACCTAAAGCATATTAAATCATGTTATTGAGAGGGCCCTTGAATTTTACAGAGGTATTATGGCACATTTCATCAATAAACTAACCGTCGCAATGAAATTGACATAACACAACAGGCAATAACAACATTATCTGTAACAATTTGTCTACGAAATAGTAAATCGCCATGTTATATTCATTAGTCATCTTCCATTTTATTATTCCAATGTCAGGATACAGTGCAAACTATATTCAGAACCAAAGCAAACCTTAACAATAATAAATAAATAATAATAAATACAAACGGAGCTGCCATGGAATTCACCGACCGGAGTCGGGCCCATCATAATACTATTTTTTACACTTCTGGGGGGTGAGCAGTGGATTCCGGACTTACGAACCGGCTGTGGTAGGTTTAGGACAGCTGTCTTGCCACATGTGAGCGTTCACCTTGCCACCCATTCACTCCCCCTTCGAAGCCATAGAATTTGAGATGCGCAAATCGCAGTTTTAGATAATTTTTCTAAGAAAGAGTTGATTATTTTTCTGGAAAGGCCAAGATCTTTAAAGAGGTGAAATAGAGATTTAGCTGGCAGGCCACGAGCGCCAACTTCCACCGCGTGAAGGTGAACAGTGAAGCCGTTCCGGGTTACGGCATTTGCAAGATCATGGTATTTATTTAATTTGTACTCGTGGTCTTTTGGGATATTTGATTCCCATGGAACAGTTAATTCTACAATAAGAGCCACCTTCCGAGATAGAGAGTAAAGAGTTATATCTGGACGGAGGGCTGTGCATCCGAGACTTTCAGGGAATTTATACTGCTTAGAGACCGAATCAACCTCCAGAGTCCAATCTGTAGCTTTCTCGATTATTGAGAAAGGTTTTGTAGTTAAATGTTTTTTGCCTTTAGAGCCATCCCGCACAAACTGTATTGGGGGTTTGGAGGATACTGTCAAACCCTTGTTGGCACGAGCCACTGAGAGACTAATTACCTCGCGAATAACAGCGAGAACTTTGTCATGGCGGTAAGTGTACCGTCCTTGATCTAAGGCCACCTTGCAGCCAGCTAGAATGTGTCTAGCTGTGCAAGGGGTATTGCTACAGAGGGGACAAGAACTATCCTCGGCAAAGCTCCAACGAGCGAGGTTACTGGGGTCTGGAAGTGTATGCTGAAAGGCATTCAAATAAAATTTCAGCATCTCTGGCGTCCAGTCATAGAGCATTACCTTCCAGTGCATTGGAGGCGGAATGCAAAAGTCACCAATTGTTGTCCAGTCATTCTGGCATTGAAGGCCAATAGCATGAGCCATACTCTTGCTGTCGTAATCTCCCCGCAAAAGAGACTTCTTCAAGTCCACGTCGCTCGTGGTTGTACTGCCATACCCCAGACCAGTGCCATTCTGGCTGATTCCAGTAAGGAACCTTTTGTGGAAGTCTACGCGGGCTTGTAGTTCATTTGAATCACTACAGCCACTTATTACGTGCTTCGATATTGCCGGATCTTTGGAATTGCACAGAATCGAATTTTTGGTTATTCTGGAGTTGGCGTAGAGCAGAGAGGGCAGTTTAAGCGCTAGCCCAAAATTTTGTTTGGACCTGAAGAGAGTCGAGGGGTCAGCTGGTTTGGCTAAGGACAGCCAGGATTTTAAACTAGCTGTCACCAGTGCATCTAGACGGGACAGTTGGGTTTTGGTAAAATCGTAAATAAGAAAGGGCCATGACAAATGTGACGTTAGATAATTGTCATAGATCCAGGCCTTACGAGGGCCAGAAATTAGCAAGGCATCTATTTTCGCCAGGCAACTTTTGAAATGCTCTATAACATGATCGCCCGAGACGTCTTTTCCCTGATGGGTGATTTTTCTGCCGAGGAATTTGAAATGATTGTTTGGGTCTATAAGGGAGATATTAGAGCCCTTATAGACCAATTTGGGGTCATAGGATGTAAATTTTGTGCCCATGCGGGCGAGTCCAAGGCAAAAACATTTGGAGGGCTTCACTTTTATACAGCCTGACCAGTCGCAGAAAAGCTCCACTTTCTGTAATAGCAGGGAAAGCTGCTTGGGGCTTCTGGTGATGAAAGTTAGGTCGTCGGCAAAAGCGAGGCACGACGAGGTGTATTGGCCGTCTGTTTTAAAACGGTAGCCCCACTTCCTGTCAAACTGGCTCAGGCTTTCCAGAAGTATATTAAAAACTATATTAAAAATCGTCGGGGAGAGGCAACAGCCCTGAAATAGTCCAATTGAATATGGTATAGAGCGGGTAGTCCATTCTTGCGTTTTAACATGGAAAGTCAGACAGTTGTAGTAGGAGGCTACAATGTCACGCACGACTGGTGGGAAGTTGTACCAGCGGAGTGCAAAGTGGAGGAGACTGTGTCGGACTGACCCAAAGGCATTCTCTAGGTCGAGCCAGCATACATTGATTTGGCGTTCGTGCTGTCTCGCATCCTTGATGGCAGCAGCCAGGAGAGAGTTGTGCGCTTTAACAAACCCAAGGAGACGTACTTTGCATTTTTGTAATCTTTTATGAACTTTTTCAAAGCTTGAATCTAGCTAATAAGATTATTTCAATGCCATATCCGGGCTAATTCAAGGCTTGTACGTTAGTCCTGAGTAGTCTTTGTAAGGCCTTACAGGTTCTGAGAAGGTTATAATTAGTTTTTGGGATTTGATAATTGCTCCTGAAATCTTAAGGCCAAAACGTTATGCGGAGGTTCTGTAGGTCGGGCCCTTTTAGGCTACAGAACGGTTTAATAAGGTTATTTTAACGTTGTCATGACGAGTTGTCCATAATCTCGCGTTGTCCTCGAAAGGTTCTAGAACCTGCTCAAAACCTTTTTAGAACCTCAAATGTTACTTGGGTAGATTAACCTCATTGAGTTATACCAAAATTCTCAATTGTCGCGGGATATTTCTCATCGTAATTGAAATGAAATACAAACGGAGCCGCCATGGAATTCACCGAGCAAAAAATCGGGCCCATCATATATAATTATTATACTTCTGGGAGGTGAAGGGTGGATTCCGGACTAACGACCGGCGGTGGTAGGTTTAGGACAGCTGTCTTGCCACATGTGAGCGTTCACCTTACCACCCATTCACTACCCCCTTCGAAGCCATAGAATTTGAGATGCAGAAATTGCGGTTTTAGATAATTTTTCTAGAAAGGAGTTGATTATTTTTCTGGAGAGACCAAGATCTTTAAAAAGGTGAAACAAAGATTTAGCTGGCAGGCCACGAGCGCATACTTCCACCGCGTGAAGGTGAACAGTGAAGCCGTTCCGGGTGACGGCATTTGTGAGGTCATGGTATGTTGGGATATTTGATTCCCATGGAACAGTTAATTCTACGATAAGGACCATCTTCCGAGATAGAGATTAAAGAGTTATATCTGGACGCAGGGCTGTGCACCCGAGACTTTCAGGGAATTTATACTGCTTAGAGATCGAATCGACCTCCATAATCCAATCTGAAGCTTTCTCGATTATTGAGAAAGGTTTTGCAGTGAGATGTTTTTTGCCTTTAGAGCCAACCCGCACAAACTGTATTGGGGGTTTGGAGGATACTGTGGAACCCTTGCTGGCACGAGCCACTGAGAGGCTAAGTACCTCGCGAATAACAGCAAGGACTTTGTCTAGCTGTGCAAGGAGTGTAGCTACAAAGGGGACATGAACTATCCTCGGCATAGCTCCAACGAGCGAGGTTACTGGGGTCTGGAAGTGTATGCTGAAAGGCATTTAAATAAAATTTCAGCATCTCTGGCGTCCAGTCATACAACATTACTTTCCAGTGCATTGGAGGAGGAATGCAAAATTTCCAATTGTTGTCCAATCATTCTGGCATTGAAGGCCAATAGCGTGAGCCATACTATTGCTGTCGTAATCTCCCCGCAAGAGAGACTTCTTCAAGTCCACATCGCTCATGGTTGTACTGCGATACCCCAGACCAGTGCCATTCTGGCTGATTCCAGTAAGGAACTTTTTGTGGAAGTCAACGCGGGCTTGTAGATCATTTGACTCACTACGGCCACTTACTACGTGCTTCAATAGTTACTACTAGCTGCAATCCACACATGCTTTCTATAAGCTGGGTAATTTTTTTGAGCATGCCAATTCTTTGAAATGGGAATAACATTAATATGTAACTTTCAGGTACCCCATTTTAGTTTTTATTATTTAATTATAATATTATGAATTTAATATTTAATATGTAGATTACAATGTGTAATGTAACATACCTGATCATATACATACGTTGTTTTTTTCCAATTTTGTTTCGATACTTCCAATTGTGTGATTATTTTTTGTATAAAGTGCTTGATGACTATTAATATTCTTATAATAATAATCTATTTTATATGTATACTCATGTACATGGATTCAGCTCTATTATTTTTTTTTTTTTTAAATATTTGTCTGTCGTGTAAAGCCGACTTTAGTCAATGCTATTGTTGAATTAATATTTATGCTTAAATAGTTTTATATCTACATATAAACTGACGAATTCTAATATGCGATAATTAGCTTTAATTCCTAATTCATGCTGTTATTGTATATTCTGAATAAATAAACTGAATACTGAATACTGAAATATTGCCGGATCCTTGGAATTGCTTAGAATCGAATTTTTGGTTTAATAAAAAACAAAATTAAAAATAACGCACGGCAGTCTATCGCGACTACAATGAATATATTAAAAAAAGAAGTCAAACTCAAAATGCTCACTATAAGGTATCAGTTTTTCAGGGAGAGACGCAAAACAGCTGCTGCTCTTCCGAATAATGCAGTAAGCCGTTAACGACACTATCTCCTCGGGCGACATTGCGATCGCTGGGTAGTTTAGATAAGGCAAATTTCCAGCGACTTTGTCCCATAAAGTCGCAGAGACGTACCGCGTGTGTCAGGCGACACGTCGCCTAATATGCGCCATAGTGAATACGCAGCTTAACATTCGTTCGATTTCCGAGAACTCAGATGATCGATGATAAAGTCAAACTAAAATTAATAAATACTAACCTTGGAGCGATCGTAGGACGACTCGGCGACGAGGCGGCGGAGCCAGCGGGCGAAGACCGGGAAGCGCACAACGGCGACCTCTAAAAGTTAATACATTCAGTCGTTATAATAAGATCTCCAAAATCATTTTGCCAAACCCATAGTTATATTTTTATACCTCTCTATAATAGTTGAGCATCGAATCCAGATGGCTCGGCCCGGGCTGAGGCGAGTACGGCTCGGCTAGCCGCTCCGGCCGATAACTTGGCCCAGCCTCGGGCGAACGCTGGCGGCCGGTGCTGGGGGTTGGCCGGGGCGATGACGGCGACGGCTGACTAAAAAAAAAATACAATAAATAAATTGACTTGATAAAATCTGAAAATAAATTGGAATTCTTTTATTTATACTTACTATGTCCGCTGAGTGCCCCCGGGACTTGCCCAAACTATGGGCAAGGAAGCGGCATCAATCATGTCTGACTTGCAGTCATCGTCCGAAGACTCGTCCCCATCCTCCGAAGCGCCATCCTCCGCCCAGAAGGCTGGCTCTTGATCGTTTTCCGATGAATCCGACTTGGACCCCTCTAGAAGCTCCATGAAGGCTCGGGGGGGGGTCCGATTCGGATCAAGGTTTAAGGTCATCTATAAAACAAAGCCAAAACACATTTTTCAAGAAAAAAGTCAAAATAGTTATTTTTCAAGCTAACATTGTAAGTTATAGTACATCAAAAAAAAGTTGTACGTTATTTTCCCGTTATTATCACTATAAAATCTCCAATATTCAAAACTACAAATTTTGTGATTCTTTTTCTCAGTAAATAAGCCTAAATTGAGAAAAAGTTGTACGTTATTTTCAACTGCGTTTTCGATGCACTATAAAATCCAATATTCAAAACTACAAATTTCATGATATTCAATATATTTCAAAAATATCGAAAAATTAACCTTCTTCTCAGTCCAAATTGAAATAAAGTTCTAAGTTACTTCTAATTTCATTCTTGATGCTAAACGATGTCCGACATTAAAAATTTTATATAAAAAGATATTTCCACAATTCAAGGATTATTACTATTGTAGCTAAAGATATCGATGTTCATTTTAACGATAGTTTCATTTACTATATTTAGAAATAACGACCATTTGCCGCCAATATATAAAACGGCAAAACTGATACATAGTTACATTTTTATACCTATCTATAATAGTTGGGTTCTATATACCTCTCTATAATAGTTGCAGTCTTTGCAAATTAATACAATTTCGTTGTTATGCTTGTATGCTCCCATTGGCAAGCTTCTGTCCAGATAACGATCGCATAAAACGCATGTGAATTTATCAAACTTCGTTAACAATACTCTGACCTCTTTCATTTGCTCAATACCATCTTCCTGTTCATCTCTATCTGATTTGTTAGGATCGCTTCGTTCGCGTTTTATGAAAGCCAATGCCTGTTCTTCAAAATTCACAATATTTTCTTCTAAATAAGAATAGTTTGTTTTGAGATTGTCCGGCCTTTCCATTGTGATTATTTACACTTTATATTGTATATATACAAGCAAAATAAAGCTGAGAGCTGCAAACAGTTACACGATCTACAAAGTAAACGAACGAACACGTGAACAATCGATCAGTGGAACAAACGTTTTTTTGACGTTTCGTGTTCAATATTGCCACATCTAGGAATTTAAAATACAATATTATTAAAAAATATAAATATAAAATGCAATATAATAAAATGAAATATACAAATGAACATTTTTTATGCATTATTTATTGGTCATCGTTGGCTCAATTCGTGCTATTTCATAGGGTCCCATCAAACTTGCAGAAGGCAAATTTGCAGACGGCGATCTTGCAGACGGCATTCTTGCAGGCGGCAGTTTTGCAGAAGGCAATCTTGCAGAAGGCAGTTTTGCAAATGTCAAAATGACCTAACCTAACCTAACAGAAAAACTTAAAACATTTTTTTTAATGTGTAGTTTGATGTATAAAAGTCATCCACTACAAGGATGCCGGTAATTAATGTCACTTCGATTTTAGGGAAAGAAAAACCTAACCTAACCTAACCTAACAGAAAAACTTAAAAACTGTACTGAAGGTTGCCGCCTGCAAGGTTGCCTCCTGCAAATCTGCCCTCAACAAATTTGGAACTGTCAAAAGTGACATTTGTGCAAAATTGCCGCATGCAAAACTGGCGCCCCCCCATTTTCGACTTATTATCAAGAATCATTGAAAAGCAGTAGATTGAGATGCATCAAAGGTGGAGGCTGACGTAAGCTTGCCGAGACGCTTGTCTGTTTGGAATGAGCCAAGAAGTTGTCTCAAAAGAGTAAGTGATATTTAATTCTACCAAGAAATGCGAATGGCATTGGAGGGGCGAACACACTATCGGACGCGTCCGTTAAGGAGCGAACACACTCTCGGACGCGTCCGCTGCCGCGGCTTATGGGCGCGATCTGTGTAATGAATTTCTATTGAGCCGTTCACATTATCGGACGTCAGTCGCGGACGCGACATTGAGGCTTCGGACGTCCGATAGAGATCTGGCAAGCCACGTCCCAAACGACAGTGCGTACTGTCCATAAGCCGCGGCAGCGGACGCGTCCGATGGTGTGTTCGCCCCTTCACTCGACACTAGAGATTTTCGCGGTACGAAATAACGGGGGGCGCCAGTTTTGCATGCGGCAATTTTGCACAAATGTCACTTTTGACAGCTCCAAATTTGTTGAGGGCAGATTTGCAGGAGGCAACCTTGCAGGCGGCAACCTTGCAGGCGGCAACCTTCAGTACAGTTTTTAAGTTTTTCTGTTAGGTTAGGTTAGGTTAGGTTTTTCTTTCCCTAAAATCGAAGTGACATTAATTACCGGCATCCTTGTAGTGGATGACTTTTATACAAATGCGGTCATGCTGGTAAACCTCTCAATCCCCAAACCCTAAACCGCACAACGGATATGACCCAACTCATGTGTACCTGAGGGCATATCGTATGCCCTACATATCGATGTAAAAACCCAATAATCTAAGCAATGGTAACAATAATAACATTCAATTATTAGTCATTTATCACACTATTATATAGGGTGATTACATTATAGATATAATACCGAGAGACAGAATACCATTTCTATATTAGTCTAATTGAACTTTAAAATGCATCATAATTACGGATTAAAACACCGTAGACTGTACACCAATTTTTGACATTGTTATGTAGGTAAATAAATTAAAAGAATTGTGCGTTAGCTGCGACGCGCGTTGAAGTGTACCTACTCTTTAAGTGCGACTCACGTGCGACTGTTGTTCAAAACACAAAGGCAAAGTGAATAAATAAATCCAGCTCTTATGACACTGAAAGCAGGTATATAATTTTATTCATATTTATTCATATTGATTGGATAAAATATTATACAGGATTCAGTATTCAGTATTCAATTTATTTATTCAGAGTATATAATAAAAGCATGAATTATGAATTAAAGCTAATTATCGCATATTAGAATTCGTCAGTTTAAATATAGATATAAAACAATTAAAGCATAATTATTAATTCGACAATAGCGTTGACTAAAGTCGGCTTTACACGGCAGACAAATAAAATTTAAAAAAAAATAGAGCTGAATCCATGTACATGAGTATACATATAAAATGGATAATTATTATAAGAATATTAATAGTCATCAAGCACTTTATACAAAAAATTATCACACAATAGGAAGTATCAAAACAAAATTGGAAAAAACAACGTATGTATATGATCAGGTATGTTACATTACACATTGTAGTCTACATATTAAATATTAAATTCATAATATTATTATTAAACAATAAGAACTAAAATGAGGTACCTGAAAGTTACATATTAATGTTATTCCCATTTGAAGGAATTGGCATGCTCAAAAAAATCACCCAGCTTATAGAAAGCATGTGTGGATTGTAGCTTTTGTTTAATAAATCTTTTAAACGCCTTGGTTTCCATCTTTCTTGTGGAGAGTGGTAGCTGGTTAAAAAATCAAAAAATCAAAATCAAAATGTTCTTAATTCATATAGACACAATTAAATATTATTTTTAATTTATGTTCTTATGATGCGTCCAAGCCTTACTCCCAAGCCGTTTTGTCATTTACATAATCAGATATTGTATAGTATGCTTTTTTATACAATTTTGCTTTGATGGTAGCTTTAAGCTTATTTACAGATAGTTCTCTAATAGTATGAGGAAGTTTGTTATAGAAGCGTATACATTGTCCCAAAAAAGAATTGTTTATTTTGTGGAGACGAGTAGCACGTACAACAAGGTTATGCTTATGTCTAGTATTAAAATTATGAGTGTCGCTTTTTATTTTAAACTTGTCAATATTCTTGTGGACTTACAACAGATTTTCGTATATATATTGTGATGCAACAGTAAGAATATTTATCTCTTTGATTTTTTCTCTAAGTGAAACTCGAGGACCAAGTTTATATATAGCTCTTACAGCACGTTTCTGTAGTATAAAGATGTTATTGATGTCCGCACAGCTTCCCCAGAGAAGAATACCATAGGACATAATGCTATGAAAATAACTAAAGTATACCATTCTTGCTGTATCTACATCAGTCAGCCGCCTTATTGTTTTAACTGCGTATGCCGCAGAGCTAAGTTTTCCTGACATTTTCTCAATTTGTGGGCCCCATTGTAATTTGGAGTCAATTGTTATCCCTAGAAACACAGTTGAAGCAACAGGCTCCAGTCTAGTTCCATTTATTTCTACATTGATTTGTACCTGCTTAACATTAGGTGTAGAAAATTTAATCACTTTGGTTTTTCTTTCATTTAATAGTAGGTTATTTACATTAAACCAATGGACAACTTTTGAGAGTGCATTGTTAACTTCGTCATAATTGTACAATTTTCGACTAATTTTAAACGTCAAAGAAGTATCATCAGCAAACAATACAATTTCGTGATTATTCCTTATGTGAAAGGGTAAATCATTTATGTATATTAAGAAGAGAAATGGGCCAAGAATGGAGCCTTGTGGGACACCCATGGTGACCATTGATCCTGGTGATCTTTTACCGTTTACATCAACCTTCTGAATTCTATTTCCCAAGTAAGAAGTAAGAAGATCAAGAGCCTTGTTCCTAATGCCATAGTGATGTAATTTCCTAACTAGTGTATCATGGTGTACACAATCAAATGCCTTAGACAAGTCACAGAAGATGCCTAATGCGTCTTGTGACTCTTCCCAGGCATTCAATATACCTGTCAATAGTTCGGTTCCCGCATCTATGGTTGAGCAACCCTTTGTAAATCCAAACTGTTTCTTATGAAGTAAATTATATTTGTTAAAATGAGTGTGCAATTGTCTAAGAATTAATTTTTCGAAAATTTTACTCAAAGTGGGAAGTACGGAAACTGGTCGAAAATTCGAGGGATCAGAAGTATCACCAGATTTAAATAATGGTATAACTTTACTATGTTTCATCAGATCAGGAAACACTCCAGAAGTAACACAACAATTGAATATATATGCTAGATAAGGTGCGATTATTTCTATGCTGTATGAAATTGTTTTTACAGAATATCCCCAAAGGTCCATAGTTTTCTTTATCTCAATTGTTTTAAAGGCATTTATTATATCATTGCAGTTAACAATAGTGAAAGCGAAGTCGGTAACACATGCGGAAACGCTTTCTTTAAGTAGCATCTCAGCTGAAATGGAAGACGACTTGAGGGCGTTAGTCGTTATTAACGGTATATTCGTAAAAAATCGCTCAAACTCAGTCGCAACTTCCATATCCGCTTTAATGTCTAAATTATTTATCTTTAAATGAAAGTCCCTTGTGCGAGCTATAACCCTATTTGTTTCATTATTAATAATATTCCATGTAGCTTTAATTTTGTTTGTAGAGTTTTTGATCTTATTCTTCAAATAAATTGACTTCGCAGTGGAACAGGCTCGTTTGAATATTTTGGAATAGTTATTTACATAGTTCTTAAAAGTCGCACTATGATTATATGTTTTTTCGTTATACAGTTCATACAATTTATTACGACTTTTGTAAATACCAACAGTTGCCCAATCACTAAAGCATAAGCGATCACTGATCGATTTCGTTTTAGGTATGAAGATTCTATTAAATTCAACTCTAATTAATTCAAAGAATGAGTCATAAAGTTGGTCAGGATTGTCATGAATTGCCAACCTTTGTAATTTGCTAATTAAGCTAGATTTAAATTCCCCTGGACGGCACTCAGTAATTGGAATAAAACTAATATTTTTTCTTAGAACCCTAGTGCTTTTCTTAGGAAATGATACTAACTGACCGCAGTGATCAGAGTGCAAAATATTAATTAGTGATTTATAATTGGGTTTTATGTTTGTGAATATATTATCTATACAAGTAGCACTTGAGGCAGTTATCCTCGTAGGTTCAAGAAAAACATTATATAAGTTAAATGATCTAAATAAATTTAAAAAGTTACATGTCAAGGTTTTTTTTTTCTAATATATTGATGGTAAAGTCTCCACAAATAACAATTGTTTTAGGACTATTGGTTATTTTGAATAAGGCATCTTCCATAATTTTATAAAAAGCTTCATAAGGCGCACATGGTGGTTTGTATACACTCATAACAATGGTTTCCTCCAATTCTATACATGCAATCTCTAAAACTCGTTCGACAGAGAGGCTCACAATATCACGTCTTTCTTAAGAGCTTATAGCTTTCTAAAGAGCTTATAGCTCAAATATCCAAAGGACTTTTGTGTCTGCGTAAGACATACTTTAGGCAGGATAACGTCATCACGTCTGCGTGTATTGTGGGAGTGCATATACCCGTTTACCTCTTGTTCGTTAATATTTGATTTAGCATATAGTAGATATTGTAAAATATACTGAGACGTAAACGTCAGTATTTTGTACTTAAGAAAATATGGTTCGCAGTGCGTGTCACGGGATACTCCTGCAATTGCTCTTAGTGCACTTTTCTGTAAAATGAAAACCCTAGAACTGTCTGTGGCATTCCCCCATATCAGTACACCATGTCATTTTAGAATGGAAACAGGCATGCAGCGATTTCACCAGCTAAGAATTTAATCTTTTTATCGCATATATTGCCGAAGAAAGCGCACTACATATATCATGTTATATAAAAATATATCAGGGTAATCTACTTATCTTCTGAGGGTAAAAATATATTTCGTGGGTTTCTCTTTTATTTCTCCAATAACCTACTGACCTTTTTTCTAGAACAACTAGACGATTAGTCGTTTTATCTCACTGGAGTGAGCGCAGAAGACTTGAACAAAACAGTCCACCGTCAAGCTCCACCGCATGCCCGTAAGAGGCCAACGCCTTAACCAGGAGTGTTACCCAGCGGGCTTACACTCACGCCCTTACTTCCAATTGCGACCAGATTACTCCAGTCTCTCGATTACGAGTTCGAGGTCGCTTGCGCGGTCCTCTCCCTTACGAAGCGGTGAAACGGTGTATACCGAATCTATCGCGGACCAAGGCATCCTTTGCCCGGCTGTTCACCCAGAATCGGGTAGCCGATGGTCGTTTCGAAGGCAGTCGCCGTAAGGTCCGCAACTACCCCCGCTCTATAGGAAACAGTACTGCTTCCAGACTCCCCCGGCTGTTACAGAGTGCACAATCGATTGGCTTACGCCGCACGGTGCGCAGAGCGTCCAGGAGCGCAAGGAGGTTGATTCCTAAGGGAAACTAGCCCCAAGGCCAGAGTCCTGCCCGGGCTGGCACTTCATGCGTGGAGGCCGCCGGATGGGTGTTGACCCGTGAGTGTGACCAATTCTGAACAGAATGGATCTTCGTGGCCAACTCAGCAAACCCCCATTAGCTCCCAGACAGACATTACAGACATTACAGACATTACAGACACACATCCCAGACAGACATTAAAGACAGCACAGACATTAGTGCTGTGACATCACTCGCCCAGTGCTATTCGACAGTAATAGGTATAGGTATGTACGCTAACGAAAGAACGCGTGTTCTACGAACGCCGGTCCCCGCACCTCAGCCACCGCTTACATTTAGCTCAGTCCCCAACAGTACATTTCTCCGAGCCAGGGCAAAAACGTAACATTGGCGCCTCCTCTCCAGCAATTGAGATTAATGATTAAAAAACTAATAAAACATACATACTGGGTGTCTTTGTTCCAGGTGTCGTTTATTAGAAAGAGATTGTACAATCATACATATTCATACGTGCAATACAACTGCTCCAATAAACCAGAACACTCTTGCTGTACGTTTACTATTATAGAGCATAAATCACAAGCGAAATATCTTGGCCTAACATTTGACAGTACATTAAGATGGGATATTCATATCGGTATGCTGACAGCCAAAATACGAAAACCCATCTATCTCTTTAACAGCCGTATTCAGAGTCGACACTCAACGGGTCCCTCAACTCAATTGTGCTTTAACTTGTCAGATTAGGTACTATTCAGAAACCATAAGTAGGCACTCAAGTAGGCTACTCAAGTGTGCCCTTAAAGGAGCCATCTTATATACATTTTTGTATTCAGAGACAATACTTGAGTGTCGAGGAAGCTATAATGGCCGACATTTCTTAAGTTTTGAACTGTCAAATTCAAGTGTGGTCTTGAGCTCACTTTGGCGAGTGCGCGTTGAGTATTCCACTAATTAATGCTGTTTTTTGTGAATTAAATCCACGATTTCAATAACTCAAGTTTATAATGATTTGGCCGATTTTATAAGCTGTATATACCGCGTCTCACGCGTCGTTACGTAAGGGATTTCAACAATCTCCTCGACTTCTACTACCCTGGAGAGTTTTTCCGCCTCGCCATGGAGATGTTTTCTGATTCCGCTGGGTTTCCACGAAAACCGCGGACTTCCGATTCCGACTTATGCAGTTGGTGCTGGCACTGAAATTCTTTGGCACCGGCAATTACCTATACAATGTCAAACATAGCTATTATTTCTACCTATATTTTATGATAATTCCTAGGTGAAGAAATTCTGCATCGAAATTCGGCGAAAAACGAAGCAAACTAGCAAAAGGCAAAACGAAAAAGACGAAAGAGCGCATCGAGGAAATCGATCAAGAAACCGACAAGAAAAATACTCCGACGTCGAGCAAACGTCAGTGACAACAGCCGATGCACCGCGGGTTTTTTTCAACAATAGAGCACACTCATTTTGTTCAAAGACAACGAAAACTCTATAGACCGTGTAATAGGAATGTATTACTTTCGAATTAGAAATGAATCCAATTGCTTGAGGGTGCATACTCACTGAACGGAGCCCTTAAGTAACGACTATGAATAGTAATTTTAAGGGCGGTACTTGAGTGTCACTCGAGTGAGTGTTCCCTTAAGGTGTACTTAAGTATCGACTGTGAATACGGCTGTAAGACCCTCAAAAAAGTTGTTCCTCTTCAAACGCTCAAAACTATTTATTATGCGCTAATTTCATACGCTATCGTATTCATACAGAAAAATATCATACGTTATTCTGGGCTGGGGAAGATGTACGCGAACTGCTTTAGACCCAATCGCTAAGGCTCGTAAAGCATTACTTAGGGTCATGGCTAACAAACCTTGGAGATACTCTTCAAATGAAATGACCTGATTAGTGAGTTGGAGTTGCTGGATATTAGGCAAATATATGCGAAAGTAGTCCTCATAAACTACATATATACAAAATCCCCATCTACATCAAGTCACTAAACATGCAACACAAACGAGGAGCACCACTACTCATAAGCACTTGCGTCCCAAAACAATGACAACGTTTGCGCAATTTAATTTGAAGACTACTACTAATGGAATCAAACACATTTCTCCGCTACTGTTGGAATTCACTTCTTTCAATAAGCCCAGTTCCTATGAGGAATCCCAAGTTAATGTCATTGGAGAGCCGTAGAGTCTTGATCGATGCCGCCTTCTTGCATGGGTTGGTAAATAGTTCCATCGATGCGAACGCGATTTTGGAGCGCATTGAATTTTATGTTCCTCCCCGCCCTGTTCGATCGCATCGACTATTTCATCTCCCTGTGGTGAAAACCAACGCATCTCAAAATGCATCTCTATACAGAGCGTGTCATAGATATAATACAGACTTTTTAAGTGTGGACATATTACACTCATCAAAAACCTCTTATAAGAACTCAATAAAAAAAATCTACAGTCTATCTAGATGATCACAAAACATTTATACATATTATATTTCATTTAATTTAGTTCAAGGACATATTTTTATCTCAAGTAAATTCTTTATAATACCTATATATCATACCTAAAATTAAATATAAATATATTTATGTACATACATAATATATTTTCATCTATTTTATCTCTTCCTTTCACCTCACTTCCGATCCTGATTCCCCCGATTCTCAAGCGGAAACAATATAAAATTGCGTTCATTTTGTATACTTTATATTCGGAATCACATTAATGGATTTTTGTCACTTTTAAATAGGTTTTTATTGAATTGTGTGTAGTTCTGTTTGGTTCCAGAATAAAATATAATAAAAATAAAATAAAATATAAATAAATTTGGAAGACATGAGATTGAACTGCTCATCTCCGTCATCCTCCATTAAACCTTACAACTAAATCTTCTCTTTTTATTTGTTGCTTTTAGGATTATTATTATCTTTTTTTTTCGTATTATCAATTGACTAGCAACGTGACTATTTTAATTACTACTTCTTATTACTGGCTTTTTTATTTTTTAAATTATTACCTCTATATTATTTTTCTCTATTTACTGATTATCATAGCAATCATAATTTTATTGTATTTTATTATTATTATTATTTTGATAATATTTTTACTGCTTATATTTTGATTTCTTTATTACTTTTTTATTTTTCAACATGGTTATGACTTAGGTATTAGACATAACTCTTAAAATAACTCTTGAAATTTATACTACGTATTTATTAGAGTTATTAGATTTACATTCTTTAATTTTTTATTTTTTCTTTTTCTCAATAGTACTTTAATAAGTGTGCGCACAATATAAAACTTACAAGTTACCTAGTCGAGTCTACGTTGGTACGGGCTTCGGACTAATTAGGCAGACTTTGTGAATTACGTTTTAGAACATTACTTACGAAAATAAATTTATTCCTATTATTCTTCTTATTTGTATTAGCCGGTATGGTTCTGTAAGTATTTATTCCTTGGCGGCGATTAGAGAGGGGGTCGCCCTCGCAGCCAATACGCTGCTGTCGGTGCCGCTGGATCTCCTACTCCATTCACGATTCGCTTCCATTCTTGACGATTTTTTGCCACGTCTCGAGCATCCCTAGCCGATAATCGTTGATTCTTAAGGTCGTCTTTGATGTTATTTAGCCAGGTTTTTTTCGGTGCCGATCGCTGAATTCTCTATTCTGTCGGACGGTCTCGCCAAAGAAGTTTACGTGGCAAGCGATTATCGTTCATTCGGCAAACATGGCCGAACCATCTAGTCGACGTTTTTGTACTTCTACTTCGATCGTTGTTAGTAGATCGCATCTTTCTCTAATGGTCTCGTTTCGAATTCGGTCGCGGAGTGACACACCGAGAATCTGCCTCAAGCATCGCATTTGAAAGACTTAGAACTTTTTGAGGTCCGATTTTAGTAACGTCCACATTTCCGATCCATAAGGAAGAATTGGAAGAACCAACGTTCGGTATAGTCGTACTTTGGTTTTGATGGTAACATTCGTTCGCTTCCATATGCACCACTTGAGCGAGGCGAATGTTGCTGTTGCATGACCGATCCGACTATGGACGTTCGGCCGTCGATGCCACTTTCTTTTCCGTAACCGACGATCCTAAATACTTGAATTGTGGGACCTGTTCGATTTGGGTTCCATCGATGTAAACGCTGGTCTTCGAACCGTCCGTAGTGAGCACTTTGGTCTTATCCGCATTGATGTTTAATCCATAATATGATTGAGCAATTAATTATATATTTTCTTTTATTCAGGAAAATAACAGTGTATTAAAGTAAGTAGCCAAACAAGATAGATATACAAATTACACCAGAGACAATTTTCCACTAAATGTTAACATCAAGATTATCTAAATGATAAGAGACAGAAAAAAAAACGAGAAAAGAAAGAGGATAGGAAGGGAGGGATCAGGAAGGGAAGGAGGAACATAGGAAAAAAATTAAATACATTATGTTGGTGGGTGTCCACGTATTTAACAAATTTACCAGTACGATGTTTGAAGTTGAGACAGGTACGCTGGTATGAATAAGTACAAGTGCAAACAGTAGATAATAAGTAATAAATTTTAAATAATAATAATTATTAAGTTTTAAATATTAAGTGTTAAATATCGCCCTCTTTAACAAATTTCTGAATCCAATGTTCGATTCAGCGAAGATATCTATTGATGCGTATCGATCATCGTAAACCCTACACACACGTTATAAATAGGATAGAAAACGAATTTACCGCGTGAAATTTGTAGGACCCGACGATTCGGTGACGTTGCAGCCGCCGTTGTCTAGGGTAGACTAAAGAGCTGTCGACAGCTCTTTAGTCTACCCTAGACAACGGCGGCTGCAACGTCACCGAAACGTCGGGTCCTACAAATTTCACGCGGTAAATTCGTTTTCTATCCTATTTATAATGTCAAACAACCGCGATAGTCTTCGATTTTATACCTACACACACGGTTTAAGAAAGAGTTTTTACGGTAGTTGTTATTGCAACGGCTAATGTGAAACAATGAGGACTGTCTTGTCGTTCTTGATGGGGCCCGGAAATGTATTAGTTGGACCAAGTCCATGCAGTTTAATTTGTTGTTTAAGATTTTATGTAGGAAGACTAGATCATGGTACATCCTTCGATCAGCCAATTCCGATCAGCCGATCAGCAATTCCGAATATGTCGTATAAAATGTCCGTTGTTTCGGATTCAGTGTCGGCGAAAACGGCGCTATCATCGGCGAACATCAACGTATGGTTCTGTGAGTATATATGCCAGAGTCGGCATTACCGATATGAACGCAATATACAACTCTATATAAATCACAAGTGGAATTTACGCGATTATAACATTTACTGGAACCGCTTTATGAATAATCAATACTCTGAAATTCTTACATCAAAACGTTTCTAGGCTACACAATATGGCTAGGAATTTTGAAGAAAAATCCATACATCACGCTGCAAAATTGCTATTGCTTTCGTAAGTAGGCTATTTAAATTAAATTCTAATACAAATTTATTAATCTTCAAATGTATTGCTTCTAAAAAGATTATATTTTATTTTTATTCACGTCGTATAACGCCACCCCTGTCTCTCTTGTTGGAGCCTCAGTACAACATACCCACAACAAAAAAGTAATTTCTACAGAATCGAAACCGCAAATTCGCTCGAATATACACGAGCCAGCTGCAATTGATTTCCAACTAAATTCTGCATTTTATGCACAGTCAAACGATGACTAATGTCATTTCTTCTGATCGATACGAATTAACACGCTCATTTCTCACCCCACTTATAACTATTGCGTCACTGCATACCATATAAAACGCAGTACATTTTGATCGATCGATATCATTCCCTGGCGGGCAGTAACCGCTCGTCTACAAGTACTCGCGCTCTACACTTCACTTCGAGTCAACAAATCACGCATAGTATACGCGACTATCATTATCTTCGAATCTATCGCGGAGCTTCACACTTTGGATACACAACCACGACTTCACCTCGCGCCCACTTTACCTGCACACCGGCGAAATACCGACCAAGGCGTTACGAACTGGCAACCTACTACAGACCTTCTGAATAAACACTTCAACTTCAACTGCAACGACTTTCAATAACGGAGAAAACAACTTGATGAGAACCACCCTTCGCTCACAATTAATTGGAGTCTAGTGAAGGGTTGCCACTCTCACACTGTCTAACTAGCATACAAAAAATAGTCTTCATATCCTATAATCAAATAAGAAAATGTAACCACTAATCAAACTAGGTTGCTGCCTTATAACTAAGAATAAATAGATACATAAAGCTATACTCAACGCAATCCTTCCTGACACACGGGGTAATAAAAAGTGGAAGCAAGATAGCACATCACTTTTCTCCCTCGCACAAGATATAGAGATGCGCTATCCCCGGCCACGCCTCACTATCGATATCGATGGATTTTCGATATTGATATGGTCGGATACAGTGGCGGCGCTAGACCACACTTGGACGTCGGCGAAATTAGGTTCGCGAGGCCTTTTTTATTTCCCAGTCAAAAAGAAAACGTTAGATTACATAAGCCGAATTATAGTGAAACTAATGTATGACTAAACAAGTTTTATTGCTAATCAAATGATGTTAAAAAAAATTGTTTTTTTAGGTAAATGTAATGGTACATACCTATTAGACATTGTATCAGTAAATACATTTGATTGTTCTGCAGTGTATATGTTCGTAGGTGAAGAAGAATTAAAAAAACATAGCAACTAAAATACAAAATTAATACATAGGTACATACAAATGTGAGGTTTTTTTTAAATTATACTACCTACTGGAGATCGCATTGTACGATTTTATCTCAAAAAATGCTAGTGCTCAAAACCTTCTGCTTGCTAAGACGAAGCGTTTTTGCTTCAAAGTTTACCGACGGCGGTTGCATTTTGACTATCATTTTTCGTTCAGCATTTGGACGAATTCATGTGTTTTTAATTTTCAAGTCAAGTCAAGTCAATGTCAAGATTAATTTTCCGACCAAATGCATGCTTGCATTTTACACAAACAAATGACCTAATTTTTTGGTGAAATACATTTTTATATCGGATTAAGTTCCCCCATTTGGGTGAGCTTTGTTACGTTCCGCACAAGTTTACTTCATATTGAGTTTATGTAGGTATACAATTGAATGTTCTCGCGTTGCAAAACTGCGATTGCATTTGTAGCAAGCGCAAAACTTCAATTTCCGGTGGACAGAATTGACATGTCGACTTAAGTCTTGCCTGCTAAAGAAAGCGCTTTTGCATTTCTCGCATTCAAATTCATATTTTTATCTATGAACTCTTATGTTAAGTTCGTTTTAATTTGGAAATTATGTTTAAAAAAATCACGCGTGAATATATTCCACTGCCGGTGGACGAAATTAACATGCTAAGCTAAGTAGTCGCGATTCGAAAAGACTTTTTTCACTGCCGACACGCATAATTTAGTTTTCGATGGACCGATTGGACGTGTACTTTTAAATATGCACTCCGTGTAAATGCGCCGTCGCACTCTTCACATTTATACTTCTTCAATTTCCTGTGCACTCCATCGACATGCTCAATTAGATGAAATCTATTCCGCGACCCAAAGCTACATCTGGCACACATATATTCCTTTCCATTTGGCTTGATGCAGTCTTTGCAAAATAACACAATTTCGTTGTTATGCTTGCATGCTCCCATTGGCAAGCTTCTGTCCAGATGGCGATCGCATAAAACGCATGTGAATTTATCAAACTTCGTTATCAATACTCTGACCTCTTTCATTCGCTCAATACCATCTTCCTGTTCATCTCTATCTGATCTGACAGCATCACTTCGTTCGGGTTTTATGAAAGCCACTGCCTCTTCTTCAAATTTCACAATATTTTCTTCTACATAAGAAAAGTTTGTTGTTTCCTTTTTTAAGTGAATATCGCTTTCAAGTTTTACCACTTCATTGTTTGCATTGCCAGAGTAGCTCGGCATCCTCTCTTCGAAGTCTGTCTCTAATTCTATCTTCACTTTAATGTCTGCATTATTTTCATCGTCCTGCCTTTGCATTATGATTATTTACACTTTATATTATATATAAAAGCAAAATAAAGCTGAGAGCTGCAAACAGTTACACGATCTACAACACAGGCAACACAGTAAACAAACTATTTTTTTTGACGTTTCGTGTTTAATATTGCCACATCTTGGAATATAAAATGCAATTTTATTAATATAAAATGCAATATAATAAAATGAAATATACAATTAAACATTTATATATTATTTATTAGTCACCATTTGCTTAATTAGTGCTATTTCACAATTCATCCTTTGTGACTCCATTTTCGGCTTATTATCAAGAATCATTGAAAAGCAGTAGATGCGCCCATCAAAGGTGAAGGCGGACGTAAGTTTACCAAGACGCTTGTTTGTTTGGATTGAGCCAAGAAGTTGTCTCAAAAGAGTAAGTGATATTTAATTCTACCAAGACATGCGATTGACATTCACTCGACACTAAAGATTTTCGCGGTACGAATTGCGGTCTTCTTCTTCATCTTTTTTTTATTTGATGGCTCCACCCAAAGAGGGTGATTTCTGCCAAAAGTGCCATTGAAATAGGAGGAAACTTATTTATGTTAGTGGACGTCACTGAAACAAGTTAAACATCACTCCGTCGGGAACACAAAATCGATTAATAATTTAAGATATAGTGAAATACATATATATATATATATATATATATATATATATATATATATATATATATATATATATATATATATATATATATATATATATATATATATATATATATATATATATATATATATATATATATATATATATATATATATATATATATATATATATATATATATATATATATATATATATATATATATATATATATATATATATATATATATATATATATATATACGTTTAACACAAAAACTCTATGGAGGAACATTCAATAATTATTATTAAAGGGGCATACTGTTGAGTTTAATAAATTTACAGATGATTTTGTAGACGTTGGGGGAGTTGAGAGATAATAAAAAGTCTATACTAATAGAGAGCTGAATTTTGAAATTTAAGAGGTCCGAAATGAAGTTAGGATAGTTATTAACAATGGGACAATTAAAGAAGAGATGGTCCAGAGTGCAAAACGCATGACCGCAGTCGCATTGAGGAGAAGGGAGGACATGTATTCGGTTGTGGTGATTGGGAGTGCATCAATGACCGATGCACATCCTCAAAATGCGGTCATGCAGGTAAACCTCTCAATCCCCAAACCGTAAACATCCCCACCCCAACCCACCCTTGCTCCCCTCAAGTCGAGTCGGGGAATGGACAGCTCTTTAACGATTGGAGAAACTTTAGTCTTCGCTGATACCAAATTGACTGACACTTGACCATCTTTATCTACTAATTTTAGATATACAACTGCTGCATAGGCTAATTGTGAAGCGTCAGCAAATACGTGCAACTCTAACTCAGTTTCTGAATTAGTGTACATCCATCTGGGTATAACGATTGTATCGACCTTAATCAAGTCGTCTCGAAATTCACACCATTCGTTTTGTAGATCTTCTGTTAGCCATTCATCCCAATTCAAACCTGATTTCCATAACTTTTGGATGTATATTTTTGCTATCACAATAATGGGAGCCATCCATCCCATTGGATCATCCTACTAATATTATAAACGCGAAAGTTTGTAAGAATGTATGGATGTTTGTTACGCTTTCACGCAAAAACTACTGAATGGATTTTGATGATGTTTTACAATAATATAGCTGACACATCAGAATAACACATAGGCTATAAGTTATAAAGATATAGTGTGAATTACCTAAAATATAACGATAACTGTCAAGTAAGTGGGAAAAAAATCTAAGAAATTGATATTCGAAATTTAAATTCTAAGCGTCAACATATATTTTGAAAATTTTCTCCTACTATCCTACTAATATTATAAACGCGAAAGTTTGTAAGAATGTATGGATGTTTGTTACTCTTTCACGCAAAAACTACTGCATGGATTTTGATGATACTTTACAATAATATAGCTTACACATCAGAATAACACATAGGCTATAATTTATAACGATATAGCATGAATTATCTAAAATATTACGATAACTGTCAAGTAAGTAGGAAAAAAATCTAAGAAATTGACATTCGAAATTTAAATTCTATCTTACTATCCTACTAATAATCCTACTAATATTATAAACGCGAAAGTTTGTATGTATGTATGGATGTATGTTACTCTTTCACGCAAAAACTACTGAATGGATTTTGATGAAACTTTACATTAATATAGCTTACACATCAGAATAACACATAGGCTATCCTACTAATATTATAAACGCGAAAGTTTGTATGTATGTATGGATGTTTGTTACTCTATCACGCAAAAACTACTGAATGGATTTTGATAAAACTTTACAATAATATAGCTTACACATCAGAATAACACATACGCTATAATTAATAAAGATATATGGTTTTCTATCATCATTATCACAATTTTCCATCACCACGCGGGTGAAACCGCTGGGCGTAGCTAGTATTATTATAATCGCGCTATATTTGATAGGACATTTCTCTCCGTAATCGTTTCAGGTAAGTCTGATAATTGGAGGGTGTATTCAAAACAATCTGTTTTCTGACACCAGCTTATACTCAGCACCTTGATCGTATCATTAAATTTCAAAATTAGCGCCTCTGACCAATTACTTTCTTCTTTGATATAGTCTAGAAGGGCATCAGAGTTAGAGTTCCATTTTTGCAAGGTGAATCCACCAGCGCTCGACAAATTAGTCATCTGGTTGTAGATTTCCATTGCTTGATCCGTAGTTTCACAGCCCGTAAGTACGTCATCAATATAATAGTCTTCTAGCGTTATTTTAGCTGCTACATGGTGCTTGGATTGTTCATCTTTAGCTAGCTGTTGAAGAGTTTTCACCGCTAAGTAAGGAGCACAGGACGTCCCGAAGGTCAGTCGTAGTAACTTCTTCGGGTTATTGCCAAAAAGCCCCGAAGGTACCCCTCAAATGACTTGTTTGCAGAGCTGAATATATTAGACATCAGGCAGGTATATACAAAAACAGTCTTTCTTAACTACTTAAAAAGTAAAGATATTCACGTTAAAGCTGAGCATAAAATTTCAACGAGGAGCGCCACAACCTGTAAACGCAAAGCACAGAAAACCCGAACATCTTTCGCCCAAAGACACTTTAGCTTTATAGGGCCAAAAATTTATAACCATCTAAAAGAATCTATAAAAACATGCCAACATACTAAGTCAATCCAATTAAAATCTAAAATTACACAACATTTACTTCAACTTGGTAGAAATGAGGTGGAAAAGGCAATAAGCCATATTTTAAAGTAAAGGTCTGCATTATTATTATTGTCATACATTGCACTACACTTTATATTTAAATCCTATTTATTTGTTTGTTCTACAAACTTCATATTACGACATTTTGTATTAATATTTATTTCCATGACCATGCTATATCAACATTTTAAATATTATTATAAGTTTAATTTGAATTCGCTTATCTATTTTATATTTTATCATATTTTGTATTTTTGATTTTAATATTATGTACACATGAATAAATCTTCGCCATACATAGAGTTTTCCTTGGTACGGGCTATGGCCTAGTTAGGCAGATTCTGCAACTAATAAAATTGTAAATTTATGTTTTGAATGAATAAACTAATAATAATAATAATAATAACTTGAAGTGCTGGAAAATCATCTCAGGACTTGATCTCCATAGGATTCTCTGGAAGAAAGTACCATCCTCATGGACAAGCACCTGGCGGTACATTTGGTTTAAATCTGCAACTATGCAAATGGGACGTAGGCGCCATCTCATCAGGATGTGACGCAGATCTTGTTGAAGCTTCGGCCCTACAAGCAAGCTATCATTTAGAGACACGCTATTAACACCTCTGCAGGATGCATCAAAGACGATCCGGAGCTTCGTGGTTTCTTTATCTTCGCGAATTACAGGATGGTGAGGTAAGTACATGCATTCTTTATTTTGTATTTCTTCAATACTTGTAATTTTTTGCATTTGATGTTGTACTATATAATCATCTATCGCTTTTCTATATTCTTCAAATTGTTAAAATTTCTGTAATACCGCTAATTGTTATCGATATTACGATATTATCGATATTATCGATATTACGATATACTCGAATGTATCCAATACGGTATGTACAAACAAAATGGCCGCAACTTTCTTGACATTGGGATGAAAAATTTGAACGCCCATATCTCGCTTATTTATTGAGATCGAATAAAGATTATGGCAGATTCGGAATCAGCGTGGTGAATATAGCGTGCTGAATTTTATTTTGGCCTATTTGTTTACATATAAACTTTTAACTGTGCTGCCGCACACTAGGCCACTAGTGGCGACCACTAAACGCGACCACAAGTTGCGGATGAGATTTTTCATACATGTTGTATGGCATCGGCGCAGACTGAGCGTTCGAGTGGCCGCGTCCGAGCCACAAGCTGCGGGAGTGGTGAGCGCTCGCTACTTGTGGTCGCGTTTAGTCGCTCGACTCCCGCGCACACTCGACCACAGTCGCCGGCAATTTGTGTTGTCCATGTTCATTGCGAGTAGTAAGAATTGGATGAACCCAGTAACGGCGATTAATTTGACGTCGATGGTTTTCAGTTCGGCGACGTTTCCTACGTCGTATAATAATTGACAATAACGACATCAAGAGAGTTTCCATTTTACAAATGCGTTCGACCTCTGCGAATACACTAACGAAATGAACAGACTCTAGCCAACAGTGATGACCGAGCGCGGCGACTGGTGGTCGAAACTCAGCCACTAGTGGCTGCGATTGGTAGCCGCGTCTAGTGGCTAGACGCGACCACTAGTGGTCGCGTCTAGTGGCCGCCACTAGTGGTCAAGTGTGCGGGGGCTCTAAATGCCTATATCTCGCTTATTTATAGTGACCGACACAATTTTCTTCTAGATTTAGCATTAAAATGAAACAATCTATTAAAGGGCAAACACAATTTCGGACGCGTCCGTAAGCCACGGCTTACGAACGTATGCACAAGCGTCCGCGACTGACGTCCGATAATGTGCACGGCTCATAAGAAATTCATTACACAGATACCTATTCAGTCGCCCATAAGTCGCGCCCGACGGACGCGTCCGATAATGTGTTTGACCCATCGGTCTATATTTTTTTTTTTTGGAGAGAGGTTCCTATACTGCAGTTATTCCCCCAAAACTCGGGAGCCAACCTATTCAGTTTGTCTGATAAATTTTCGGATTATTATCGAATGTTGCACAAAGCGTAAAATTAAATATCCACAGACAGCCAGCTGACAGATCGGAGCTGTCAAAATCACGTCAAAATTAGAAGAGATGCGCAGAGTGCGCAGGCGCGGCTCGCAGGCTGAAAACCACAGTTCATACTTTTTCGGTACGGCGACGTTGGCATATTTCTGCCATAAGAGTTTTTCCATATAATATGTTTCCTAATGTATCATGTATCAGCTAACGACTAGGACCTCATGCAAAGAATATTTCATCAAGGCAAGGGTAATGACTATGTATTCGGCGTTCATATACCAGTGTTTAATGTATGCTAGACAGCACCTAACAAAAACCCCAATTAATGCAGACATTCACTCGCATCATACCCGCGGTAGCTCCCTTTTATGCGTACCCCGAATACGACTGGCAAAAGTACAGAAAAGCTACTTGTACCTTAGCATTAAATTCTATAATCTACTCCCTACAAAATTTAAACAGCTGGAGGACATACAATTTAAAAAACATCAAGGAGATGCTGATAGGCCACCCTTTCTATAATTTGGCCGAATTTGAGGGCCACGATTTTTCAAATATTGTGCCCATTTAAATTACTTAAAAAAGTCGAGCCTTATTGTCTGATTATTTTATATGGTCTTATATCTGTACTTTTAGTTTAAAATGCATAACGTAGATTTAATTTGATTATTTAACATTTTACTGACAAATAATTTTACTACGTATCTTTTTGAATCACTAACTACTTCAAATATTAAGCTTCTATTTTGATTATTTATATTTATAGTTTGACAATCTAGTAGTTAATTCTTGACTAACTATGTATGTTCAGTAAAGAGTAGTAGCGAAACTTACTACATAACCCAATTATTTTGACACGTCCAAGAGCGGTCTTTAGCCGTCAATTGGACACGACGAAAATGTAATATAATGTAATGTAATAGTTGTTTACTTTTCACTTGGACACGAACATTCGCCAACGTGTGGAGGGGCCATTACTAAGGTAAATACAGAAATTGATCATCGTTAAATACACCGAAACAATATCCTTTGCCTATTTCGAGTCAATTCCTCGTTATGGGATCCCCGTCTGGTCGCAGTATCTCCATTTTCTCTTCCATAAACGAGCCATAAGAATACACCCTAATATTATAAATAGGATAGAAAACGAATTTACCGCGTGAAATTTGTAGGACCCGACGTTTCGGTGACGTTGCAGCCGCCGTTGTCTAGGGTAGACTGAAAAGCTGTCAGTCCGTTGTTTTGCGGGTAGGCTGCAAACCGCTGCCGCCACTGCGTAGGTTATAACGGTGGTGGGGGGCCGGGCTCGGAGCGCGGGAATTTTTAAAAGCCGTCTTGCACACAACACTCACTGTATCCTGTTTTACGTCTTTGCGTTCGGCGTTCGGCGGCGGCGTCATCTCTATTGAAGTTCGGAGTTCTTCTTATTTCAATGGCTTCCCGGATCATGCGAGGAAAGTAGAATTGTTCCTTGGATAGAACAATGGGATTTTGAAACTGCATCCAGTGGTTACTTCCGATATCCAATATATGTTCGCAGATCGCCGATTTTTCTCGCTGAACGTTTTTAACAGCTTTGATGTGTTCTGTCAGTCGCGTGGCTATGGGCCGTTTCGTTTGTCCAACGTAGGCTAGACCGCAGCTGCATTCGACTTTATAAACACCCGGGGTTTGCAGTGGTATTACATCCTTTACAGGCCTCAAAAATCGAGCTATATTTTGAATCGGTTTGAAGATCGTTTTTATATCGAATCTGTTTAGCATCTTACTTATTCGATCAGTCACGCCCTTGACGTATGGTAAGAATGCTCTTGATCTGCTCGGTTTTTGAGTTTCGTCCGTATTAGATCGTGTGCGTACAAATTTCACGCGGTAAATTCGTTTTCTATCCTATTTATAATGTCAAACAACTGCGATAGTCTTCGATTTTATACACCCTAATATCTTCGAAACAAATTATATCTAACAAATTCTGGACATTCAAATAAGTTATCAGTCCCTGTCGTGGGTTGGAAATAAATTGATTTTGATTTTGGGGGCAAAATATACCTATATAAAATAAATAAATAAATATTATAATAACCAGTTAGAAACTTACCTCGTTCAAAAATCCGCTATGTCACCCTAAGACTTTCCCGACAAGTAGCCGAGGACCGAGTTCGCCTGAATGTTTATTTCATATATAAAATCGATGAGCGTCCTCTCTCGGCCGGCGTAAGGACCGGTTGGGTTTCGTTGCAATCGCCTCCGGCGGCGTTGTTCGTTAGCTAAGGGCGGGGTTGGGCTAAGCACCAACAAATGACGTTTATATTTAATTAAAATATATGGCGGAATTCAAATAGTATTAGTGCAGCTTGTATATGAGATATTCCAACCAAAGTTTCACATTGTGATTTAGGCCCAACATAGAATTTGTGTATCAAATTTTAAGTATCTAAGTCCAATATTAAGACTTTGAAAGATGACTAGGTTGCCCCCTGTTGGACCGATTTTAACCATAAATTTATCAACTCTTGCCATGGCCAAATGATGCCTGAATTTCAGCTCAATCGGATTAAGCGTTTGGGCGCTATCGTGGAGGAATATACACAGACAGACAGACAGACACAGAGAGACTTTCATCTGGCAGTGGTGTTGATCGTCTCAGGGGGCTCAAAATTAATAATTCCGTCTCCATCTCAAAGAAAAATTTTGCGCATTCACAATACTTTCCGTCCTCGTCGGTTGGTGGGCCGGAAAAGTAAAATTAAAATCCAACCAAATATTTGAATTAAAAAAGGAAAGGGTCTGGTTTCAGGCGATTGAGCAAATAAATATACAGTTTCAAAATTATAGAGTTATGAATGTGAATTCAATATTTTTTGGGTAAAAAAATGCTTTATTTCCATAATTTTATTTCGCTATCAATATAATTATCTTCATTATCCACAAATGAGTGACCCGGAAATGGCTCGCGGTCGGTTGCAACAGAATCTTATTTATTTCAAAATGTCAATATTTTTGCGATGTATTATGTATTAAGAAAGCCTAAGGACAACGCACAGAGTGAGAGGCGGGCAACAAACAAACCAACAGACACGTCGCAGAAACTTAATATCGGTAACATTTAAAAAGTAAGCAAACGTAACGAAACCGTAAATAAAAGAAAAAACTCAACTTACAATATACAGGTAAGAGAAAGGTAAAATAGGTGTAATGTACACAATTAATTTAACTAAGTAAGCTTAATAATGTCAGGTAACAAGCGATTTTTCTCGTTTTAAGAAAAATATTATTATTTTTAAAATAGCGTGATTATTTATAATTGTTAAGGTTATATTATGTTACTATTATAATATACATGTACATAAATACAAGTTGGTTGACTACCTACCTAGCCGAACGACTTACGCTTAAAACGATATGGTTACATGCAGAGAGGAGCCCCTTTCCTCGCCTGAAGCTGCACGAGAACGTATAAAAAATACAATTTCCGTTTATGAACGATTGAGACCTACGATAAATGCAATGCAAGACGAAGACGGCGAAAAGGAGAAGCTTTTTAAGTTTAATACTGAAGAGCTGCGTCTGCGCGTCCTCTACATCAGTCCGACAATCCGCTCTTTACGCTAGATAAATTATGTACGTTACGAACAGTAGACGTTACGAAACGCCTAACCTCCACATTTTTTATTATGTATAATAATTTCGAAGAAGTTCCTGGAAGGGTAAACTCGGTTCGGCGAGCGAACAGCTTTTTTTTATACATATATGGGATAATGACGACGACATACAATCGAGTGCTATTAAAAGCTACACTAGAAAACTATTCAACAATAGACTAAGGTTGTTGGACGTCGACGTTTCTTTAGCATCGCTAAACTACATAGGTATATGTATAGAAACAGAGGATAAGAAAGGAACAGTTAGGCCTACTGGGTCCGGGGGAGTGGCTGGGTTCCTGCTAGGGTCAGTCGAAGTAGTCGGCGATCCGTCGCAGTTGGCTGGACAGGCTGAAGCAGCAGGAGACCATCGACAGCACCACGACGAAGGAGGACAAAAACACCCTCAGCATTCGGCCTCACGCCAGCGAATTCGGCGGCGAAAGCTCCAGCTCCTGGCACAACAAAAACAATTTTGCATAATAAACAAAAACATAAGGAATCTAAGCTTCAAATAATTCGCCTCTCTAAACCTCAATGAGCCAAACGTAGTACATAACACACCGGCAGATAAAGCCCTTCAATTATATTGATGTACAATTATATTGATGTAAAGACTTAAAAAGAATCGGTTGTGTTACCCCAAGACTTTCATGACAAGTAGACAATCCCTCCTTCCGCTCGCCAAACCCTTAACCCCCAACCCCCCTAAACCCAACCCTTCCTAAACACAACCCCCCTTAAATTCAACCCCCCTTCCCACCACCAAACAAACCCCCCAAACCCCAACTCCCCCAAACTTCCCCTCCCCAAACAACACCCCCACAGAACCCCTTATGCATCCTACGCACTTAAGTGTCTATTAAAGCATTGTAGATAAGGCGGGATAGGAACCCACGTAAAAAGAAGAATATCGAAAGAAGAAGAATATTTTCGTCTGAAACATTATACATCCTGAGTAGTTGGTCTATTTTCTTCGAAGTTAAAGCATTCTAGATAAGGCGGGATAGGAACCGGAAGAACACGAATATCGGAAAAAATATGTTTTCAAGCCCCCCCCCCCCCCTTCCCCCTTTGATAGTGATTGATTATGACGGCAAATATAGTACATTCATAGTATTTTTGTAGTATTTCTGTGATATTAAAAGAGCTGCTTTCCAATATGGTGCGTTTCCCAGCTAGCTTAGGGCGGCTCGGCGTTAATATTTGATTAAAATGTATGCCAGAATTTTAATATTATTAGTGCAGCTTTAAGATATTCCAACCATATTTCACAACGTGATTTCGGCCCAACAAGGCATCTCTGTACTCAGTACCAAGTTTCATGTCTAATATTTCGAGGATGATGCCCACATGCTGAATTTCAGCTCAATGTGATTAAGCGTTTGGCCGCCATCGTGGAAGAATACACACACACAGACACACAGATACACGACACGACAGACAGATATACTTCAATCTGGAAAGGGTCTTAACCATCTCAGGGGGGCTCAAAATGGATATTCAGTCTTCATCACAAACTTTTCTTAACGTGCTCACAATACTTTCCCACCTGGTCAGCTGGTGGGCCGGGAAAGTAATATATCAATTAAAGTTTATACATTTAGATGACGATCTCGTTAATATTTAGCACATAAACCCTTTTAGTCCGAATGGTCCATGGCGAGGAGCAAGCGTAAAAAAGGATGATTATTATTGCCAAAAGTGACAAAATATAAATTCTAGACTACACTTTCGAGAAATCAGACATAGACGCAAGCCCTTAGTTATTTTTTTTATTTGTGATTATGCTATGGGTAACAATTTTATATATTTCATCTGCTCTTGTATTTTAATTCAAATTTTATTTTTTATTTTTACTAATTTTTAATGTATATAATTAGGTTTGACTATCTCACTCTACTTTTCGGAATTATGATTATTTAAATACTTGCTTATTGTGAATCTTTTTATGGTTATGTTAAGGTTAACAATTTTATATTATCTTTAAACTAATTTTAAATTTTTAAGGTCTAACTATCTCCCTCTACTTTTAAGCAATTATCATTATCTAAATAATAATAAAAATAATAATTTTATTCATTCGAAAACATAAATTTACAATCGTATTAGTTGCAGAATCTGCCTAACTAGGCCATAGCTCGTACCAAGGAAAACTATATGTATGGCTAAGATTTATTCATGTGCACATAATATTAAAATGAAAAATACAAAATATGATAAAATATAAAATAGATAAGCGAATTCAAATTAAACTTATAATTATATTTAAAATATTGATATAGCATGGTCATGGAAATCAATATTAATATAAAATGTCGTAATATGAAGTTTGTAGAACAAATAAATAAATAGTATTAAAATATAAAGTGTAGTGAAATGTATGACAATAATAATAATAATGCAGACCTTTACTTTAAAATATGACTCATTGCCTTTTCCACCTCATTTCTACCAAGTTGAAGTAAATGTTGTGTAATTTTAGATTTTAATTGGATTGACTCAGTGTGTTGGCATGTTTTTATAGATTCTTTCAGATGGTTATAAATTTTTGGCCCTATAAAGCTAAAGTGTCTTTGGGCGAAGGATGTTCGGGTTTTCTGTACAATGTGTTTACAGGTTGTGGCGCTTCTCGTTGAAATTTTATGCTCAGCTTTAACGTGACTATCTTTACTTTTTAGGTAGTTAAGAAAGACTGTTTTTGCATATACCTGCCTGATGTCTATATCTTCAGCTCTGCAAACAAGTCGTTTGAGGGGTACCTTCTGGGCTCTTTGGCAATAACCCGAAGAAGCGCCTTCTGCGCTGTCATAAGCGGATTTAGAACAATACGTGTAGACCCTCCCCAACCTAGGATACCGTATGAAATTAGACTATTTGCAAGGGCATGGTAGACATTTTTGAGAGATTTTAAGTCTAACACGTTCCGAAGTAACTTAAACGCGTATATAAGTCTCCTTACTTTAGTCGCCACATCGTTTACATGAGCATCCCATTTAAGGGTGTTATCATACCTAATTGTGCGTCTTTTTATGGTTATTTTAAGGTTAACCATTTAATATTGTGATTTAACTAATTTTGATTATTTATAATTAGGATTGACTATATCACTCGATTTTTAGGCAATTATGATTTTCTAAATACTAGCCAATTTTGCATCTTTTTTATGGTTATGTAAAGGTTAACAATTTTATATTATCTTTTAACGAATTTTTAATTTTTATAATTAGGTTTGACTATCTCACTATATTTTTAAGCAATTAGGATTATCCAAATACTAGCTAATTGTGCGTCTGTTTTATGGTTATATAAAGGTAAACAATTTTATATTATATTTATACTAATTTTTTATTTATATAATAAGGCTTCACTATAATCACTCTATTTTTAAGCAATTATGATTATTTAAATACTACCCAATTGTGCATCTTTTGATGGTTATTGTTATAGAAATATATATAAATCTATACTAATATTATGAAGAGGTAAAGTTTGTGAGGTTGTAGGAAGTAATCTCTGGATCTACTGAACCGATTTTTTAAATTCTTCTACCAATAGAAAGCCACGTTATTTGTGAGTGTTATAGGCTATATATTAATCCGAAAAATGAAAAGACTTTTTCGTGGTAGTCGGATTTGCAAAGTAAGTCGGAGAAAAACGGCCGAACTAACGCTGCCTTAACGATGTGAGATATATGATTAAGTTCTAGAGAAAAGTTGTAGAGTTTGATAATGCCTACAAAAAAGTCAGCGACAGCATATGTCTAAATTTTATATTTAAGTCACAAAAAGTAGTTTTCTATATTAAAAAAAATATTTAAATCGTTAGGTCATGTTTATTGGTCATATTATCAACAATTATGAATTCTTATCAAAAATAAGTAAATTTATCGTCTTAAGTGTTTAAAACAAAAGACTTTTGCCTTTTACTGCACAAAATTTCCCTTTTACTGCATATATAGTTAAAGAGATAAGACACTCACAAATGAGACACTCACAAGAAGACACTCACAAATAACGGTAATATAGTCAAATTGGCATGCTAATACATACATACATATGCAGTAAAAATATGTCCCTTCTTTTGGCAGTCAGGAAATAAATCATAGCACTCAGTACTAACCGAACCACACTCATAATTTCATCACAAGTAAAAAGTTTTACCGCCCAACGAAGTGGGCACGGGTCAGCTAGTTTATATATATATTTTTTAAATTAGGTTTGATCATCTCACTCTTTTTTTTAGCAATTATGATTATTTAAATACTAGTTAATTGTGCATCTTTTTATGGTTATGTTAAGGTTAACAATTTTATATTATTTTTTAACTAATTTAAAAATTTTATAATTAGGTTTGACTATTTCACTTTATTTGTGGTTTGTGGTTATGTTGAGGTTAAGAATTTAATATATATTTTTAACTAATTTTAATTTATATAATTAGGTTTGACTATCTAACTCTATTTTTAAGCAATTATGATTATCTAAATACTATCTAATTGTGCATCTTTTTTATGGTTATGTTAAGGTTACCAATTTTACTACCAGATTTAATACTCGACGGTGGAAATGATTTTAAAATTAAGTTCACACATTCTAATAATTTTTTTACCATTTATTTATTTATTTGTTTTGAAACTTGATTTTCCTGTATTTTATTCCTATGATCATGCTACTTCAGCATATTTAAATTTAAGCTATTGCATAGCTTTTATCGCGGGCCTAGGCCAGTGCGGCGACCGTAAGAAGAAATTTCTTAACGAAAATTAATGATTTTAAACTGATAATTACGTGTAAACGAGTACTGCTTACGGTTCGAAAAAAATATATGTTAAACAAGAACATTTTCCTAATATTCTTAGCTTTGAATATTTTAGATTTTGTTTATATTACATAGTGTAATTAATTTGTGAAATTAGGTCTAACCTAACACAAAAACGACTACTACGCAAATACTATCTGGCGTATTATTATGAAACCTGCACCATTTTAAAGATAACTTATCTATCTTTTTATCTACGAAGTTTTTCGAATAATCCGGTTTTTTTGCTTTATCGAATAAAAAAATCGTGCGCGGCGCTCTATCAGAAGACGTTAAAATTATTCCGAATCATTTGCTACCGCAGCCGCAAATGATTCGGAATTATTTCAACGTTTTCCGATAGAGCGCAGTTATCTGATATCAGAAAAAAATAAAATAAATAAATAATTATAATTGCATACGTTGTTAAAAATGCTATGCAATAGCTTTACCGCGGCAGTCCCCGAGTGCCACACGTAATTTTTTATTTCATTTTATTCTTTTTATATTATAAGGTTTTATGTTTTATTTTGATTGCGGACTAAACAAATAATCGATATACATGGAATCTATCACGGTACAGACTACGGCCATGTTAGGCAGATTCTGCAATGAAAACTATTAAAATGCATTCATTATCATAATTAATAAAATAATAGAAGCTCTCCAGTATTTTTTGGTACCCATTGTGAGGCTGAAAATTTAAGTTAAACTAAAAGTTATTTTATAAAACAAAGAACTTACCTTATCCCTGATTCTCCTATTTTCTCTTAAGGAGGATTCTCTGTGGAAATCTCTATCTGAGGAGTCAATGATCGGCGGTTCTCTAAGCGAGTTCTCTCTGTGCAGTTTATCCCTGCTGTTGTGGAGCGCTCTTTGGGACAGAGACGTCTTCGGATCTCGACACTCAGAAGTTGATCTCTTTGCGTACGCCACTGAAATCAAACAACGGTTCAGCAATATCTATTGCATTCACACACACATACAACTTGGGTTGTCGACTACAGCGGACGAGCCCGTCACCTCAGGAAGTTTTAACTATTAATCGTTCTATCTCCCTGGAGTGAACGTAGAAGACTTGGGGACGAAAACAGTCCACCATCTAGCTACGTCCCAAGACCGTAAGAGGCCAACGCCTTGACCGCGAGATAGCCAGGAATGTTACCTGGCGGGCCGACACTCACGCCCTTACTTCCAATTGTGACCAGACTACAAATAAATAAATAAATAAATAAAAATAAATACTCCGGTCTCTCGATTGGTTCCGAGTTCGAGGTCGCTTGCGCAGTCCTCTCCCTTACGAAGCTGTGAAACGGTGTATACCGAACCTATCACGGACCACAGCGTCCTTTGCCCGGCTGTTCACCCAGGATCGGATGGCCGACGGTCGTTTCAAGAGCAGTCGCCGTAAGGTACGCAACCACCCCCACTCTATAGGAAACAGTACTGCTTCCAGACTCCCCCGACTGTTAGTCAGAGTGCACAGTCGATTGGCTTACGCCGCACGGGCGTTCGCGTTCGGCCAGAGGGACGGCCCTGTCGTCCAAAGTGTTTGGATCGTGCACCCGGCGGTGCGAGCGGTGCTTGTGGCGGAGGGGAGAGTGTTCCTGGACTGGGACTCTTGCAGAGTGCGTGACTACATCGGGACGGTAAGGTGTTTCCGCTGCCACAATTTCGGGCACACCCAGGGGAAGTGCTCGCAGGAGGTAGTCTGCGGACATTGCGCCAGCAAGGGACACGAGAGGTCGGCTTGCCCTGCTAAGGAGGCACCCCCCAAGTGTGCCACATGCTCGGGTCTGCGAAAGGAAGCAGCTCACGTGACGGGCTCGTCGGGCTGTCCGGCCTATCAGCGCGCGGTGGACAGGGAGATAGCCACCACGAACTATGGCGGGGCATAGTCCCCAACTAATGATAAGTTGCGCGCAACTGAATCTGCAGAGAAGCCGGGCTGTAACGGCCGAATTCGGTCGCACGCTTGAGACGATGGGTATTGGAGTGGCGTTTATGCAGGAGCAGTTCACGTTCCTCGGTAAAACCCGGGGTATAGACGGGCAGTGCGTTGTGCTCGAGAAGGGGCACCGACCCATGGCAGGGATCGCGGTGAGTTCGTCTCCCGCCTCCCCTGTTCCTGGATCGGCTCTCCAGTGAGCACCTCGCCTGCGCGTCCATAGTTATCAACGATGTGGACTGCTACTTCATCAGCGTCTACTTCCAGTTTGGCGAGGCTGTGGACGCCTACATTGCTGAACTCGCCGCGGCCCTTGACGCTCTTCGGGGTCGGCCGGTAGTGGTAGCGGGTGATTTTAATGCCCGCTCCCCGTCCTGGCACGACGACGGCAACCTGGATCGCGAAGGGAAGAGCCGAGGCTGTCGAGGAACTGATAGCGACCTATGGGTTGCATATTGTCAACTCCCCCGGGCAGCCCCGGACCTTCTGTGGCCCCGGCGGGTCCAGCAATGTGGATTTGACGCTGTGCTCCCCTGGATTCGCCCGGGAGATGATGAACTGGACCGTCCACGAATCGTCGTCTTCCTCAGACCATAGACTAGTGACCTTCGACATTGGCCGCCGTGTGAATCCCCCGTCCCCCTCGGAATGGGCGTACCGCACCTCGGATGTGGACTGGGACCGTTTTGGGGAGTCCCTCTGTGAGAGGCTCTCCCGGTTCCCGTCCCCTCACTCCAATTCGGCCGAGGCACTTAGTGTTGCACTTCATGAGGCAGTTGCCTCGGCCTGCGAGTCGGTCCTCGGTCGGAGGAGGCCCTTCGGCGGCTTTAAAGCCCCGTGGTGGTCTCCGGAAATATCCGACCTTCGCAGGTGCTACCGGCAAGCGTACCGCCGCATGGGGGAAGCCCGTAGGGGTTCTTTTCCCCCTGACCGTGTGGAGGTACTTCGGGAGTCCCTGAGATCGGCTCGGAGCGTCTACCACGCCGCTATTAGGCGTGCCAAGACTGATTCCTGGCGTACATGGGTTAGCGAAGTTGGGAATGCAAACCCATGGGACATGAAGAACGTCATCGACAAAGGTGCCAAGCGGGGTGGGAACTACCTCTCTAGCATTGTCGAGGGTACTTCCGCCCCGCTTGACACCGAAGGCACTCTTTCAGTTCTCCTCGGTTCTTTGTGTCCATCGGATCGGAATGACAATGACGATCCGCTGCGGCGGCTTATTGCCGTAGACTCGCGCGTACCTGATCTGTCAGAGGTAACAGCGGACGAGGTCGGCACCATCATCGGGTCGCTATCGCGCAGAAAGGCACCGGGGATAGACAACTTTACGTCTGATATAGTGAAGCGGGTGTGGGAATTCGCAAGATGGGAGGTGACTGTCCTGATGCAGAAATGCATTAGGGACGGTCATTTCCCATTATGCTGGAAGGCTGGCCTCCTGCGGGTGATTCCCAAAGGTAACGACAAGCCGCGCTCGGATCCGAAAGCGTACAGGCCCATCACGCTCCTTCCCATAATGGGTAAGGTGCTAGAAGTGCTTGTGCGCGAACGGCTGGAGAGGACTCTGTCTCCCCAGAACGAGCGTCAGTTTGGATTTACCCGAGGGAAAAGCACGGAGGACGCCATCCTGTTTGCGAAGAACTGGGTCCGCAACTACGACGGCCGCTACGTGGTGGGCGTATTTTTGGATATCTCCGGTGCATTCGACAACGCGTGGTGGCCGATGCTTATATGCAAGCTTCGCGCCCGCCTGTGCCCGAACAATTTGTTAAAAGTAGTGAGGAGCTACTTTTCAGACAGATCTGTCACTCTGAGGTACGGCCCGACCAGCGTCACCAAAACCCCGACTATGGGCTGTCCACAGGGGTCAGTGTTGGGTCCTAGCCTTTGGAACATTCTCTTTGATGATTTCCTCGGTCTACCTTACCCGGAGGGGTGCACCGTCAGCGCTTATGCAGACGACGCTCTCCTCCTGGTGGGCGGCAGGAGTCGCGCAGAGGTCGAGAGAAGGGTGGCTGACTCGCTGGACCTGATCCTCGGATGGGGTCAGCGAAACAGACTCACCTTCTCTCCGACGAAAACTCAGGCGCTTCTCCTGAAGGGACATCTTAAGCGGAACCCTGTCATCAGGATGAACGGTCGCCCGGTATCCTTCCCGGCCACCGTTCGATACCTGGGGGTGACGCTTACGGCTTCCCTTTCCTTTCTTTCGCACGCAAAGATTACAGCCGAAAAATCCCGGGATCTATTCTTTGCGCTCCGCGGAGTGAGTCGGGCCGACTGGGGAATTCGTTTCCCGGCGGTCATGACTTTCTATAAGGGCGTCTTCGTCCCGCGTGAGACTTATGCCGCACGCGCTTGGACGGAGTCTGCTGTTCCTGAGGCGACGCGTGTCGCGCTGCTGCGCGGACAGCGCATCCCTCTCGTGGCCCTGACCGGGGCGTACAGAACGACGTCTACTCTTGCGTTACCCGTCATCGCTGGCGTTCTGCCGATTGACCTGGAGATTCTGGAGCGTGCAGCGTTGTCGCGGTACCGCCGGGGCGAGCCGGTAGTCCTTCATGGCCTATCGATCGACCCGGTGGCGCACCGAGCTGGGGAGTTTGCCCGCCTGATTCGGGTGGAGTCCAGGCTAGATGGGACGCCGGGGGTACGGGCCGCCTCACCCATTGCTTTTTCCCGTCCGTTGCAGTGCGGATGGCAAATTCGTTTCTGCGGTTCGACCACCATACCACGCAGCTGGTTGGGGGCCACGGAGAGTTCAGAGCCAAACTATTTGACTTTGGACTTGCCGATGACCCCCGGTGCGCCTGTGGGTATGGTCGCCAAACTGCAGAACACGTAATTTGGTCTTGCCCAATTCTAGCGGCTGCACGGGAGAAATTGATGGATGCAGTGGGCGCGTGCGTTGGGCGTTCTCCGATTTGGTACCCGGATTTGGTCAGTTGTAGGAGCTGCTTCCAGTCGTTTGGCGAGTTTGTGGAGCACTGGGTGGCTTCTTGGGAAAGCATGAGGCTTCGGGATACCCCCCAGGGGGTACCCTCTTCCTTGGTGGCGTGATTCGGCGGCTACTTCCAGCCCGAAGTGCCCGTCTTTGTGTCCGTCTCTTTACCGCCCCGAGGGGCGTTTCGTTCTTTGCAGGATCCAGGGATTCCTCCCCCCCGTGGCTGCTCCGAGACCTGCCCACGGACAGTGCGCCTTCACCTTCATTGTTCTGGAGCGTCCTCTACCCCGCTTACCGGCTCCTAAATTTACGCTATTGTTGTTTTTTTTTCTCGTTAAGATTTGTAATATTTTGTAAATGTTTATTTTTTTTGTAAATACCTTTTATTTTTCGAATAAATGGGTTCTCGGGGCGGTACGGGGGGGGGGGGGGGGGGGTTGGTTTACCCTATTTCACCCCCTGCGCGTTTTACCCTTCTGGTACGCGCAGGGTTGTCGTAGCACGACATCCCGGGCAGACAAGACGACCCTCGTCGTTATAACTGCCCGGGCGGTGGGCGGGGTTTGCTGCCCTCACCTATCGCCTTGAAACTCTTAACTGTTAGTCAGAGTTTAGGGAGCTAATGGGCCCATGTGGGGAGCTAATGGGCCCATGATGAGGTGGCCACGATGACCCATGTGTTCAGGGTCGGTCACACTCACGGGTCAACACCCATCCGATGGCCTCCACGCATGGGGTGCGAACCTGGGTAGGACACTGGGTCAACCAGTCTCCCCTGGGAATCAAACCTCTGGCGCTCCTGGACGGTCTGCGCACCGAGCGGCGCAAGCCAATCGACTGTGCTCTCCGACTAACAGTCGGTGGAGTCTGGGAACTGTATTGTTTCCTAATAGAGCGGGGGTGGTTGCCTACCTTACGGCGCCTGCTCTTGAAATGACCATTGGCCATCCGATCCCGGTTCAGAGTCGGGCAAAGGACGCCTTGGTCCGCGATAGATTCGGTGCACACCGTTTCACCGCTTCGTAAGGGAGAGGACTGCGCAAGCGACCTCGAACTCGGAACCAATCGAGAGACCGTAGAAATCTGGTCACAATTGGAAGCAAGGGTGCGAGGGTCGGCCCGCCAGGTAACATTACTGGCTATCTCGCGGTAAAGGCGTTGGCTTCTTGCGGGCTGTGACGTAGCTGGACGTTGGATTTGTTCTGTCCAAAGTCTTCTACGTTCACTGCAAGGCAACAGAACGAGAAAATCGTTAAAACGTCCTGTGGTGACGGGCTCGCCCGTTGTAGTTGACACCGCAAGTTGTTAGTCAGAGTGCACAGTCGATTCGTGAAGGTCTGATAAAACGGTCTGAAAATCCGATTCGCGTTTTCGTGAAGGTCGTGATAAAAACCGCGATACAACGTTGTGTTAAAATATATATTTTTCCTTTATAAATGTACAGCGAATAAACGTTTATTATGCGCGCGCTTAATTTCGAATAGAATGCCCTTGACCTACATTATCCGGTTCTATTTATATAACTCGGCCAGCGAACTCGTCTCGCTCGCCTATCGTTTGCTCGCTCCCCCCTCACGCCTGCTCCCTCTGTCGCGCCCGTTCCGTCGTCTGGCCGGCGGCCGCTGTGGTTGACAGTGTGGCGTCTGCCACGGTTTTGTTCGGTCGTGTCTTGCGGTCGCTCCCCTGCTCGCCGGCCGATGCGTCTATATTTTTCTAATGCTCGCTTTCTGGACCTTGGCGACGTCCGGGAGTTTTCTTCCAGCTAATTTCCTTTCCTCTTATCCCTGTCTGTATGGTTCCTTTCTCCCTCTCTCTGTCTCTCTCCCTCCGTATAGCGTTGTCTCGCTCGCTCTGTTTATAAACACGGCTAACGTATATACCGGGCTCCATTCAGTGCCCGGCGTCCGTCCCGAACGGTCGCCTGCTCCGCTCCGCCACCCGCGCTAATTATTGCCGCCGCGAGTCGACCGTCGAGCGCCGTCTCCGGTCCTCTCCGTGAATTTCGTGCCGTCGAGTATCTCCGGTTCGAAATGCAGTTTGCTGCCAACTCCGCCGAAGCTGCTGCCGCTCCGCACTGCCCACCAGTGACTAGGGGCCTGGACATGCCGCTCATTCCGATCGCGAGGCCGAGGAAACGCGTGAGAGACCCCGCGTCTCCAGAAGATGAGCGGCAGAGGGAGTCGCAGCGCCGCCGAGCCGACTCCCCTGACTCCTTCGTCGATCATCAACAGATCTTCGACTCGCCGGGACCCTCGGACTCCGAAGACGTGCCTACCTACGCCCAACTAGCGGCTAGGAAAAGCCCGACGCTGTGCCGCAGCGCCGCAGCACCATCACCACAGCCGCCTGCGCCGCTTCTGCCGAAGCAGGCGCCGCGCCCTCGACCCATTGTCGTGGACAAGCTCCATAGGTGGCCCGACCACCTGAAGGCTCTCCGCGCGAAGTTGAGGCGCGCGCCGAACGTCGCACCGCTCGGACGCGGCGGTGGCCTCAGATTCCGCCCGGCCGACGACGCAGAGTACCGTGTCGTCCAGGCCTACCTTCACACCCTTGGCAGCTCGGTGGCGTGGCACACCTACACGCCACCGATAGAAAAGGACGCCAAGATAGCCATTCGGGGCCTCCCGGCTAACACGACCCAGCAGGAGGTCATCGAAGGGCTGGCGGCCAAAGACATCGAAGCGACGTACGCGCGCCTGATCCATGGAGGGCGGCGCGCGCTTTTCTTCGTTGTCATTCGGAAGAACGTGGGCTGGCGCAAGGTATTCAGTCTCCCGGATATCTGGTACCTGCCAGTCACCATCGAGAGTTCGAGAGGCCGGAACGGGCCCAAACAATGCCACCGATGCCAAAAATTCCGGCACAGCAGTCATAACTGCCACCGGCCGCAGGTATGCGTCTGCTGCAGCGAGGAGCACGCTGCCAAAGACTGCCCTCGGCCAAAGACCGCCCGTGCAACCTGCGGAAACTGCGGGCAGGAGCACCCAGCCAACAACCGGCGCTGCCCCAGTTTCCTAGCGGAAATCCGCCAGACGACGCGGCAGCAACAGGGTGCTCCGCGAGCAGCAGCCACCGCTCCTCCGCGAGCCCCACCGCGAAGCGCCTCACCGGGCGCCTCGACCGCCGCCGCGCCTTCGTCGCCTCCTCCACGCCCAGCGCCGAGGAAGACGCAGGCGAAGTCTCAGCCTGCCGCCGCCCCTACGGAGCCCTTGTCGTGGAGAAAAAAGCCGGCGCCGCCGGCCACTCTACAGCAGTCAGCTGTGGAGAGGAAGTCGAACCGGCGACGCCGCTCGAAGCCACTGCAGCAGCAGTCAACAGGGCCCCATCCGCAGCAGGAGGAGGGGATGGAGGTCGAGGCGACCGCCCAGTCCACCAGCTCCCAAACGCCCACAGCAACCACAGCGTCTGCATGCACGCAAACGGACGAAGAAAGTGCGACTACACCACCCCCTCAACCCCAGCCAGAAAAACCAGAATATCCAGAATACCTGGACGATATGCGCTGCCTCGAGAGCGACGAGCTGGTCTTGTTTAACGTAATTCAGCTGCTGGAACTCGTTCGCGCGTGCCAAATCGGCACGAAGGAGGAGAACGCCATGCTGCTGAATGCGTGCCTTCAAACAGACCTACCTCGTGCCTCGAGAGTAGCATACATATTGAATATGTATATATTGAAGTCTGCCTCAGGGTGAATAGCCCTGAGACGCCATACTCATGAAATCCGGGCCTATGGGCCCGATTAAAGAGAAGCCCCACGAAAAGGCAAAAGGCCTAGTGGTAGACGTCACAGGCCGTTCTAAATGGCCTGTCGACTGATTTCGTTGATTTCGTTGATACCGGGCTCCGCCGTGTTCGCTCGCCATTCTTCTGTTGCCCGTGGCGCTGCACGGACGTGTCGCCCCTCCACTCTTCCTTCTACTGTTTGTAGTGTCGCTACATCGTCAATATATATCCTATTCGGGAAGCGTTACAAACTGGCAATACCGAACTCTTAATAAATACCTTCTGGTATACTTAAAATCGACTTTTAACCCTTGGAGTAAACGGGTATTTTCATGGATGCATCTGTCTCTTTTGCAGGATTTTCGGCGACATCGACCTTAAAGTACTATAACTACGAAACTACTACACCAATCATAAAAAGAACAACTGCACAATCATTGCATTGAAATTTCGATTATAGAATATTGAAATATCATTTTGTGAAACAATTAGATAATTATGAATAAATATGAGAACGTCAATGAAGTTAAAAAAACGCGGAACCAGATCTGGTCGTATCATACTCAACGGATAATTGTTTCAGAACCAGATTTGGTCGTATCATACTCAAAGGGTTAATGCGGAGATAACCCGCACGACACCACTACCTCACACCGAATAATTTGGAGTCTAGTGAGGGGTGGTCCCTCACATTCTATGGTGTGTGCAATAAAGGGTTTTATCAAACAAATAATTAAAAAAGGCAAATAAAAGTTCATACCGTGCTTGTGGGTGGCGCTCATCAGCATTTCCTGGTCCAACGACGAAGAGACCTGTTCAGATCTTCGACCGCCTCCACTGGCCGATCCTCCGCTGCCGGCTGAAGCCCTGCGAGGAACCGGAGTGCCGGTCAACGCCTTCAGCGACTGTACCTTCAGGAAATTACACCACTTAAAGCTGCCTGATTCTCAATTGAATAATGTTGTTTGATTCTACGTTGATTCTTCAACGTAGAATTTAGAAACCGCCACAAATACCGCAGAGCCTCAAGACGAAAGTCTACAATCATTGCGTGCCAGTGATGACATACGACAGTTAGTAGTGGGCCTTATACACAAACTCAAAATCACGCAGCGAACTATATTCATATTCATTTTATTAGTATACTGGTATACAAGTCAGATACAGATTAGCAAACATTCATACATATTAGCAAACCATTTTTTTATCGTAAAGAAAAGATAAAATAAACAAAACAAAACGAAGGAAAAACCACAAGAATAATGTAAAAAGAAGAAATGCAAGACAAAATGCAAAGAGATCATTATCATTTTTGCCACCAAAGCATTTTAGACTTCACTCGAGTAATATTCCTCCAGTGAGTAAAACGCCTTATCTGTAAAGTATCTCTTAAGGCGTCTCTTAAACACGTCAAGAGATTGCGCCTGCCTAATGTGCTCGCTGAGTTTGTTGTAAACCGCTGGGCCGGCGATATAGGCTAGCCTCTCCGACTTGGATAATGCATGACTTACCGAACGTAGCATGCTACGCGATCTTGTTGGATATTGGTGATGCACACCATTCACTTCAAAATCGGCTAGATTTCTGCGAACGAACAGCGCTACTTCTATTATATAAATGGACGGCAGCGTCATGATGCAGAGATCTCTAAACAGAGGCCTAGCTGGCGTATTAAGCGCCACACGCGCTATTGTGCGGACTGCACGCTTCTGCATAACGAAAGCCTTCTGCCGGTCGGCTGCTCGCCCCCATAACTCCGCACCATCGTTAGCAGTGAGCTATGATTGGAGGGAGCTATGCTTGGAGTTTCACTGCGTAAAAGGATCCGAAACTAAGAAACCCGTAGAAGAACCAAGGTCACCGACATAGCTCGTAAAATCAGCAACTTGAAATGGCAACGAGCAGGCCATACAGCACGCAGAACCGACCACCGGTCGTGAAGAAAGGTTCTCGAATGGCGACCACGAACCGGCAGATATAGCACAGTATAATACCTGGTATACTGTTGATGTAATGTGGGAAAGGTTCTCGAATAGCGATCACGAACCGGCAGATGTAGTGTGGGACGGCCCCCTACATTATAGACCGATGACATTGCCACGGTGGCAGGAAGTAGGTGGATGGAGGCGGCTCAAGGACCGTTCGTCATGGCATTGTATGGGGGAGGCCTAGGCCCAACACTGGATGTCTACTGGCTGATGATGATGATGATGATGATGATGATGACTTAGGAAGCACATCTTAATAAGAAGAAGGTCGTCGAAAAAAGCAAACTGTTATTGCCCGCCAAAATGTATGTACCGATGATTTGAGACAAGCGGCCTCTCAGGAGCCGTTAGTAATAGAAGGCGAGTCGACTGAGGTCCGATTGGAACGAACATCGCAACGTGCCGGAAGCACTTTAGAGTTGTCAACTACTAAGTTATAACTATATTAGATCATTTATTCGACCATGTGGTCAACTAGAGACTTAGGGATAAAACAGTCAACTGTCTCTACGTCAATAAGCCCAGTGTCCAACGCCTTCCTGCGAGTCACTGGGAAGTGAAAGCAGCGGACCGACCGTACGCCGTCACCCTCCAGTTACGGGTCCGAAGTCGCTTGCGCGGCCTCTACTTGATGTTAGCGGGAGTTAATGGGCCCTTGCTGAGTTGGCCACGAAGACCCATTCTGTTCAGGGTTGGTCACACAAACGGGTCAACACCTATCCGACGGCCTCCACGCATGAAGTGCGAGCCTGGGTAGGACTCTGGCCTTATGGTTAGTTTCCCCTCGGAATCAAACTTCTGGCGCTCCTGGACGGTCTGCGCACCGTGCGGCGTAAGCCAATCGACTGTGCACTCTGACTAACAGTCGGGGGAGTCTGGAAGCAGTACTGTTTCCTATAGAGCGGGGGTGGTTGCGGACCTTACGGCGACTGCTCTTGAAACGACCATCGGCTACCCGATCCTGGGTGAACAGCCGGGCAAAGGACGCTGTGGTCCGCGATGGATTCGGTGTACACCGTTCCACCGCTTCGTAAGGGAGAGGACCGCGCAAGCGACCTCGAACTCGTAACCAATCGAGATACCGGAGTAATCTGGTCACAATTGGAAGTAAGGGCGTGAGTGTCGGCCCGCCGGGTAACACTCCTGGCTATCTCGCGGTTAGGGCGTTGGCCTCTTACGGGCTTGTGGCGTAGCTGGACGGTGGACTGTTTTGTCCTCAAGTCTTCTGCGCTCACTCCAGGGAGATAGAACGACTAATCGTTAAAACTTCCTGAGGTGACGGGCTCGCCCGCTGTAGTCGACAACCCTAGTTGATGTTAGCGCTAATTGTTCTAAGTTATCGTGAACCGTGGCTTTCTACGCCCGTCATAACACTCGGGATCGTTTGGGGGAGAACGGGGTGGTTTGCGTAACAGGCTGTGTCAAACTCGCTTACGTAATCCGGCGAATAATCAGAGGAGTCAAGAGATATTGACGAGTGCAAAGAACGCTACGGATCCGCGATTAATTCAATAACTGAATAGGTAGAGGCCGCGCAAGTAACATCGAACCCGTTACCAGACTGGGGGACGGAGAAATTCGCCCAAATCTGGTAGTAAGGGCACGAAGTTGGCCCGCTGGTTGCACTTCTCAGAGTCTAGCAGTAAGGCGTTGGACTTGTAACGGCCCTTAAGTACCGTCACATGCAATCAACAAATGCATTGATTTCCAGTGAAATACACTGACACAATTCAGCTATTATTTTAACTCGTGAAGCGATGAATCAGCACGATGAAACAATACTTTTACTCGGAATATTTTGGATTGCATCATTTACCGGCCTATATAAACCGGCGAAAACGCAACCAAAGTATCATTCCTCGAGTGATCACTTCCCCCAAGGTTGGTACGGCATACTCGGTACGAGGTCGCTCAACGAGTCCGGCTCCTTGGTTTCCTTTTCCGCCTTTTCTGATCGAGAAGAATCAGTCTGCATCTCCACAGACTCGAGCAGTGCCCAGTACGAGATACTAGGAGCACAAGTAAAATCATTATCCTCACATCCTCGTAAATTCATTCATTCCGCGAGTCACTTCATCCGCGTCAATATTACCTATTCGGGAAGCTTTACAACTGGCAATATCGAAATCTTAATCAATTCAATAATTACCTTCTGATTCACTCAAAATCGCCTTTTAATACGGAGATAACCCGCAAGTTGACACCACCACCTCACACCGCACAATCTGGAGTCTTAGTGAAGGGTGGTCCCTCACAGACTCTTATGGACTGCTGGCAATTGGCATATCTAGTCTGTAGATCGTATTGTCCGCAAAGTCTTTACGTTCACTTCATTGGAGACCGAATGTATTTTTAGGTAATCTGGGTTATATAGAATCATGCCGTGGTCATTTCAGAAGGCTTAAGATCCTCACCCTTCCATCTCTATACGTTTTAGAATGCGTTAAATTGATCACAAAAAATCTAGCTCAGCTGCCGATACATTCAGATACCCATAAACACTTTACCAGGGGGAGAAATAATCTGATTCTTTCTCGTCCAAATCTAGAACTTTTTAAAAGGGATCCGAACTACGTCGGAATTATATGCTACAATAAGCTACCCTCTAGTTTAAACAAAATATGCCGCGAAGGAAAAATGCTTTAATTTAAAAATAAACTCAAATTATATCTCATTGAAAGAGAATTGTACGACATTAACGATCTCTAAAAACTGTATGTTTTTTATCTGGTAAACTAAATCGTGAGACTCGATTTAATTCTACAATAATACCTTCTTTATTCTTAGGAGTAACCTTTTATGTTTTATAAAATCGAAGACTATGGCAGTTGTTTGACATTGTAAATAGGATAGAAAACGAATTTACCGCGTGAAACGAATTAGCCTACGTTGGACAAACAAAACGGCCCATAGCCACGCGACTGACAGAACACATCAAAGCTGTTATAAGTAACCACTGGATGCAGTTTCAAAATCCCATTGTTCTATCCAAGGAACAATTCTACTTTCCTCGCATGATCCGGGAAGCCATTGAAATAAGAAGAACTCCAAACTTCAATAGAGACGACGGCTACAAACTCTCTTCTACGTGGAACCCTCTTCTTAAAATGTTCCCGCCGCCGAACGCCGAACGCAAAGACGTAAAACAGGATCCAGTGAGTGTTGTGTGCAAGACGGATTTTCAAAATTCCCGCGCTCCGAGCCCGGCCCCCCACCACCGTTATAACCTACGCAGTGGCGGCAGCGGTTTGCGGCCTACCCGCAAAACAACGGACTGACAGCTCTTCAGTCTACCCTAGACAACGGCGGCTGCAACGTCACCGAAACGTCGGGTCCTACAAATTTCACGCGGTAAATTCGTTTTCTATCCTTTTATGTTTTGATTATTAATAGAAGAATTTGATCATTAACGAAGAATTCAATCATATCACGGCCAAATGTAAATGTAGTTAGTTAGTTAGTTAGTTATACTGGGCGTTCCTCCGCAAGTCGACATCCAGTGTGCCTATTTTGCGTGTAACGGGGGTAGCTCTATTCCACCCACCCCAGTTCCTCTACGAAAGCCAGCAGGGCTTTCAGGTTTCCTGCTGCCTCGCGCAGGGTGCCTGGAGTCCCAAGGTGTTTTGTCCTGTATACTTCTACCTGTTTACAATCTAGCAGAATGTGTTTTGTGGTTTCTTCCGCCTCCATGCATGCTCTGCACATAGGGCTATTCGTTCCGCCCATGTTGAAGAGGTGTTTGTTTAGTGTGTTGTGTCCTGTTATCAGTCCCACTAGTTTGCGTAGTTGGGGCCTTTTTGTCCTTAGAAGTGTTTTGGTAAGTTTGTGGTTGTATTCCACTACTATTTCTTTGGTTTGTCTGCAGGTGTCTATCTCTTTCCAGTGTGTTTGATGTAGTTGTTTGTAGTGGTTGTCAAGTTGGTTGTTTATGTGCGAGTAGGGTAGGGGCACGATAGGTTCGGGTCCGTATGCCGGTGTGTCTGAGCCCTTACGGGCTAGTTCATCCGCAGCATCGTTTCCTCTTGAGTTACTGTGTCCCTTGATCCATTTCAGTGTCACCTTATTGCCTTTTCCGCATACCTCGAGGAGGCTTTGGTGGCATTCGTATATGAGCCCAGATGTAAATCTATCGCTTCCCAGTGCCTGTAGCACTGACCTGCTGTCCGATAGAATACATATGTTTTCGTGTTTTAGCTGCCGCTGTTTCACTGCGTTGCAAGCTTCTATTATTCCCATACATTCTGCTTGGAATACTGTGTTGTGTGCTCCAAGTGGTTTGGAGATGTGTATATTTAGGTCTTCCGAGAAGACCCCACATCCTGTACCTTTGTTGGTTTTTGATCCATCTGTGTAGATTCTTAGGTCCGTTTGATTCAGTGCTTCTTTTGAGTCTTCTGTTAATGATATGGCATATTCTTTCCAGAAGATCATAGTTTTGGGTATTCTGTCGATTGCCGCATCCAGCATTGGAAAGCTTGACAGTATATTATCATATATATATATAAATGTAATGTAATACAACTGTCTATACAACTATGTATTGTCAGACTGATTCGACTTCTGCATGATGGAATGCTGTGTGACAGTCAACGGTGAACAAACAGGGTTCTTTCCTGTAAGCTGTGGCGTGAAACAAGGCTGCGTGCTTGCGCCTACCTTGTTTGCCTTATATTTCGCAGTTGTAGTCCGTGATGCTCTGCAACACATCTCAGAAGGTGTTAGAATTCGTTTTCGCACAGATGGCTCTCTTTTTAATCTGGCAAGACTTAAAGCCCACACAAAAGTATCATACGCCACTATAACGGATATAATGTATGCCGATGATCTATGCTTCGTAGCCGAAAGCCCAGATGGCCTGCAAAGGTTAATGACTAACCTCGACGTGTCATGTAAGAATTTTGGCCTAAAAATCAGTGTGAAGAAAACCGAAGTGATGGCCAACACACTTAATGAAGAACCTATATCTATTAAGCTCGGAGAGACTCCTCTGAAGCAAGTGTACAAATTCAAATACCTTGGTAGCACTATAACAGCAAAATGTGACCTTGACTCTGAACTGAACGGGAGGATATAGGAGCTGCTTCTGCAGCTTTTGGTAAACTCCGTAGCAAAGTCTGAAGACTTTGCTACGGAGCTCACACGACATCAAGCTGGGAACAAAAGTGTCTGTCTACATGGCGATCGTCCTCCCAAACCTCCTCTACTCGTCAGAGACATGGTGCCCATACCGAAAGCACATTCGCGCACTTGACAAATTCCACCTTCGATGCCTACGCGACTTAATGAACATCAAGTGGTCGGACCGTGTGAGGAACACGGAAGTTCTTCGACGCGCTAAAGTCAGCGGAATAGAAGCATACATGATGCGACGACAGCTGAGATGGTGCGGACATGTCTCCCGTATGCCTGATGAGAGAGTGGCAAAGCGTATCTTTTACGCTGAACTAAAGAACGGCAAGCGGAAACAAGGCGGCCAGCTCCTCAGATACAAGGATACTCAGAAGAGGCATATGAAAAGGTGCAACATTGAACCCTCTCAGTGAGAGAGTAAAGCGAAAGATCGCCCAGGATGGAGACTGCTAGTGCAGGGCAATGTAGATGATTTTGAAAAGAAGAGGCTGCTCGACTTAGATGCCAAGCGCGACGAGCTAAAGGCCCGACCACCGGCGGCCATAAAGTATAATTACGACGATGGTGTCTTGACTTGCGCCAAATGTGCACGCACATTCAAAGCCAAGATCGGCTACATCAGTCACCTGAGGGCTCACCAGCAAAACCCCCAACAATAAAAAATTAAAAAAAAAGAATCTAGAATGCAATCGCTATGGCCGAATACGGCTAGAAGGAAATATAAAAAAAAAGTTTTTAGGACAATACATTATTCGATTTGATTTGATTTGATTAATGGCTCGATGTCGTTATAGCTCCCTGGGATGGCAGGTTCGCCAGTAGTAGTTGGCACCCCTGGACCTTTTCACATTCGTGGAGGACCTTTCACATGACTTCCGGGTCGCGGCCGCTACAACACAATTACCTTGTATCCACTGCTGCCGCTGGTGACAGAGGAGTTTGAACCGTTCTGCCTGTGACTCTGAAGGCGGGTCAGGCCAGAGTCGTTTACGTCCCCGCCGTTTTGGTTCACCGCGTCCATCGAAGTCTGGGAAGTCGGGCTCTTCACTTGCTCCAGCACTGACGAGTCACTGTCCAGGTCGGAAGAGTCCACTTGGAAAGCTGTTAGCTATAGCAACAAAAAAAAACTAATTTAGTGTACTTTTCTGCACGGTTAAAAAAATCGGTTGTCCCGGCAAGTAACCGAGGACTGATTTCATCTATACTTCTATACTGATATTATAAAGAGGTAAAGTTTGTGACGTTGTAGGAAGTAATCTTTGGATCTACTAAACCGATTTTGAAAATTCTTTTACCAATAGAAAGCCACGTTATTTGTGAGTGTCATAGGCTATATATTAATCCGAAAACTAAAAAGACTTTTTCGTGGTAGTCGGATTTGCAAAGTAAGTCGGAGAATAAGCGGTCGAACGAAAGCGTTTCTAACTAACGCTGCCTTAACGATGTGAGATATATGATTAAGTTCTAGACAAAACTTGTAGAGCTTGATAATGCCTACAAAAAACTCAGCGACAGCATATGTCTAACTTTTATATTTAAGTCACAAAAAGTAGTATTTTATATTAAAAAAATAATTTACATCGTTAGGTCATGTTTATTGGTCATATTATCAACAATTATGAATTCTTATCAAAATAAGTAAATTTATTGTCTCAAGTGTTTAAAACAAAAGACTTTTCCCTTTTACTGCATAAAGAGTTAAAGATATAATACTCTCACAAATAAGACACTCACAAGAAGACACTCACAAATAACGGTAATATAGTCAAATTGGCATGCAAATACATACATACATATGCAGTAAAAATAAAACCCTTCTTTTGGCAGTCAGGAAATAAATCATAGCACTCAGTACTAACCGAACCACACTCATAATTTCATCACAGATAAAAGGTTTTACCGCCCAACGAAGTGGGCACGGGTCAGCTAGTCTACATATAAAATGAATAAATAAAATCGACGAGCGCCTTCACTCGGCCGACGGACAAATCCGGTTAGCTTTCGTTGCAACGGATTAGGGCGGCTCGATTCATTTCTCGGCTAAGGGCGGGGTTTGTGCCAAGCGACAACGGATGGCTTTAATATTTAAGTAAAATGTACGGCGGAATCGAAATATCTAGTGTGTAGTATAGAGTGTAGCTTGTATATAGGTTATTCCAACCGAATAATCCAGGGTCGCTCATCTAGATTTCATCGGATGTAATTTTGCCTTGTAAATGTTTTACTCGATCATTTGGGCCTTTACAATCCTATTAATATTGCCCTGAAGGTATTATATATTCTAACAAAAAATCACAACGTGATTTCAACAAACCAAGGCATCTGTGTAACAAATTTCAAGTATCTAAGTCCAATATTTCGAGATTGAAATATGACAAGTGCGCTGGTGGACTTGGTGGGTCGATTTGGCATGCAGGCATCATTATGACCAAATGATGCCTGCATGCCAAAATTCAGCTCAATCGGATTAACCGTTTGGGCGCTATCGTAGAAGAATATACACTGGAATGTGAGTGACTTCCATCTCGAAATGGTCTTCATCGTCTCAGGGGTCTCAAAATAGATATTTCGTCATGTCGAAAAATAAATTTAGCCTATTCACAATACTTTCTCTCCTCGTCGGTTGGTGGGGTGGGAAAGTAATTAGTATGTTAAGTTACCGTTTGCCTATTGTGGGTATTGTGCGGCGTGGCCTGTAGAAGGTCACAGCTCTCCGTTGATCCTCCCGGGCTGTCCAGTGGACCTATAATCGAATATTATAAAATCACTATAATTATAATTCAAATATACGTTATAAGGGTAAAGTAATGAATTTAGCAGTGTCGTAATTATAATATATTCATTAAATAATTAATTACTATAAAACATTGAATTTTATTGTAAAATTAACAGTAATAGAATGGCAAAACCTTAACCTTATGCTTATTTGATTCTGACACATGTATGCTAGACAGCACCTAGCAGAAACACCAATTAATGCAGACATTCACTCGCATCATACCCGCGGTAGCTCCCTTTTATGTGTACCCCGAATACGACTGGCAAAAGTACAGAAAAGCTACTTCTACAATCTATAATCTACTCCCTACAAAATTTAAACAGTTGGAGGACATAAAATTAAAAAAAAACATCAAGGAGATGCTGATAGGCCACCCTTTCTATAATCTAGCCGAATTTGAGGGCCATGATTTTTCAAATATTGTGCCCATTTAAATTACTTAAAAAAGTAGAGCCTTATTGTCTGATTATTTTATATGGTCTTATATCTGTATTTTTAGTTTAAAATGCATAACGTAGATTTAATTTGATTATTTAACATTTTACTGACAATTTGAATATTACGATGAATAATTTTACTACGTATCTTTTCGAATTACTAACTACTTCAAATATTAGGCTTCTATTTTGATTATTTATATTTATAGTTTGACAATCTACTAGTTAATTCTTGACTACCTATGTATGTTCAGTAAAGAAGAACGAAACTTACTACCTAACCCAATTATTTTGACACGTCCAAGAGCGGTCTTTAGCCGTCAATTGGACACAACGAAAATGAAATGTAATGTAATGTAACACTCAACTGGGACTAGCGTGCTCTAGGGCTCTAATAATACATTATTATAATATAATAATAAGCATTACTACAACTAAATTGCCTTAAAATGTGGCCCTCAAAAAGATGGATCGCAATTTCGTTATAAAATCGGAATTAAAATTCCGTTATACAGAGTGTGACAAATAGAACATGTTTGAAACTAAAAGAAAGAGAAAAAGAAAGTTATGACAGAGAAGAAAATAATGAGTATGTATGGAGAAACCGTGAATTTATTTAAAAAAGTGTGGCATATTACCCTGCAAAGTGTTGCTGATTCTTCTTCTTTGCGCCCGCGGCGACGGCGGTAACATATTTTGATTTACTGAAAATAAAAAGAAAACTAAAATATATATCTATTTCTTTAAAAAATGTTTCATTTGTAATTTAAAATATTATTTACTTTCACTAGTAGTGCAATTGGGCGGCGGCAAAAGCGGTCGACATACTGCCGACTGGACGTGTTCGCATACTCGACGAAATCTACGAATATTTCCTACGAAAACAAATACAAATATAAATAAATTATTAGTTTAAAAAAACACTAAAAACACACTTTTGGGCTTTGATACGATATTCACATACACACGGCTATGATACGATATTCCATCATTGAATGCCAGTGCCTATCTTCCTGCTTCATCATCAGATCTTGAAACCTAATCATGGTCAAAGTTCATTCCGAGACTTTTCTAACAAGTCCAAACACAGCTATGATACGATGTTCCATCATGAAGTTCCAGTTCATATCTTCCGACTCCATCATCAGATCAGTTCGACAGTACCATATTATTGTATTGTCATCAGAACTACATACAGCTGCCAATTTTCATGACGCTACGATCTTTGGAAGATGGTTAAATTAGTTACCATAGATTCCATTACATAGTTAGTTACATACAGGTCGACCTAATAAAAGCGTGTTAAAAATATCTAATACGTTTTTCCTACTTTTAATAAGTATTTCTATTTTATTTCTCACCTGTGAGCAGTGTGAAGGTAATGGCATACAGATACTCCTTTCCATTCTCTCCGGGAGTTTTAGTGATGGTTGATATGTCCACCTGTTGACAAAAAAAAGTTTACATAAATATTATTGTCGGGGAGGTGGTGCATTTTTTTAGGACCTATATTCCCAGTTTGTAAAAGTAATGAAATCTGGTCTATTAGTGATGCTAATCAAGAAATTCCAAGTCTGGCTAAGATTTTGCAATGGGTGGGTGTGCGGTAGGTGCAGTCGAATTGTTCTTATTTTCGCAGTTATAAATCTTTTCCATTCATCAGAGTCGATCATTAAATGCACAAAAAGCAATCTGGCATATTTACAATTCAACGAAGCTAATCTAGCGGGAAGATTTCTACAATTACAAAGACGGAAAAAATCGACGTTATTTACGGATAAGTCGCCGTTATATTTACAGCTTTAAAAGTTATTCAGTATTCAGTATTCAATTTATTTATTCAGAATATACAATAAAAGCATGAATTATGAATTAAAGCTAATTATCGCATATTAGAATTATATTCGTCAGTTTAAATGTAGATATAAAACGATTAAAGCATAAATATTAATTCGACAATAGCGTTGACTAAAGTCGGCTTTACACGGCAGACAAATAAAATTAAAAAAAAAATAGAGCTGAATCCATGTAGGTACATGAGAATACATATAAAATAGATAATTATTATAAGAATATTAATAGTCATCAAGCACTTTATACAAAAAATAATCACACAATAGGAAGTATCAAAACAAAATTGGAAAAAACAACGTATGTATGTGATCAGGTATGTTACATTACACATTGTAATCTACATATTAAATATAACATTCATAATATTATTATTAAACAATAAGAACTAAAATGAGGTACCTGAAAGTCACATATTAATGTTATTCCCTTTTGAAGGAATTGGCATACTCAAAAAAATCACCCAGCTTATAGAAAGCATGTGTGGATTGCAGCTTTTGTTTAATAAATCTTTTAAACGCCTTTGTTTCCATCTTTCTTGTGGAGAGTGGTAGCTGGTTAGCTGCTTTCTTGTGGAGAGTGGTAGCTGATTATACAAATAGATATTCTCACAGATTATCATTTGAAAGAAGTCTGGCTACTTTAAATAGTCACGGAATGCGTGTGGAGGTATTTAGAAATTAGACAAAATAGTTTTTAATTTTTCGTACAAGATAATTGATCCTATAATTTCACGAAAAAACACATCTGGCTAACGTTCATAATAACTAAAGCCTTGTCAGACTCTACTGAAGTTTGTGCCAGTACGCAGTGTTTTATGCGCGTAATTCGTTTAATGCGTCTCAGGATCGCTTAATGCTTATCGCTCTGACGAGAATTAAAAGAGTCTGGCAAGGCTTTGGCGATCGCAAATTACAGGCAGATGTATCGTTATAATGTTAAGTATCAACTAGGGTTGTCGACTACAGCGGGCGAGCCCGTCACCTCAGGAAGTTTTAACGATTAGTCGTTCTATCTCCCTGGAGTGAGCGCAGATGACTTGGACAAAACAGTCCACCATCAAGCTCCGCCACAAGCCCGTAAGAGGCCAACGACTTAACCGCGAGATAGCCAGGAGTATTACCCGGCGGGTTTACACTCACGCCCTTACTTCTAATTGTGACCAGATTACTCCAGTCTCTCGATTGGTTACGAGTTCGAGGTCGCTTTCGCGGTCCTCTCCCTTACGAAGCGGTGAAACAGTGTTTACCGAATCTATCGCGGACCACAGCGTCCTTTGTCCGGCTGTTCACCCAGGATCGGGTAGCCGATGGTCGTTTCAAGAGCAGTCACCGTAAGGTCCGTAACCACCCTCGCTCTATAGGAAACAGTACTGCTTCCAGACTCTCCCGACTGTTACTCAGAGTACTTCGAGCTCCTTCCCATAATGGGTAAGGTGCTCGAAGTGCTTGTGCGCGAACGGCTGGAGAGGACTCTGTCTCCCCAGAACGAGCGCCAGTTTGGATTTACCCGAGGGAAAAGCACGGAGGACGCCATCCTGTTTGCGAAGAACTGGGTCCGCAACTACGACGGCCGCTACGTGGTAGGCGTATTTTTGGATATCTCCGGTGCATTCGACAACGCGTGGTGGCCGATGCTTATATGCAAGCTTCGCGCCCGCCTGTGCCCGAACAATTTGTTGAAAGTAGTGAGGAGCTACTTTTCAGACAGATCTGTCACTCTGAGGTACGGCCCGACCAGCGTCACCAAAACCCCGACCATGGGCTGTCCACAGGGGTCAGTGTTGGGTCCTAGCCTTTGGAACATTCTCTTTGATGATTTCCTCGGTCTACCTTACCCGGAGGGGTGCACCGTCAGCGCTTATACAGACGACGCTCTTCTCCTGGTGGGCGGCAGGAGTCGCGCAGAGGTCGAGAGAAGGGTGGCTGACTCGCTGGACCTGATCCTCGGATGGGGTCAGCGAAACAGACTCACCTTCTCTCCGACGAAAACTCAGGCGCTTCTCCTGAAGGGACATCTTAAGCGGAACCCTGTCATCAGGATGAACGGTCGCCCGGTATCCTTCCCGGCCACCGTACGATACCTGGGGGTGACGCTTACGGCTTCCCTTTCCTTTCTTTCGCACGCAAAGATTACAGCCGAAAAATCCCGGGATCTATTCTTTGCGCTCCGCGGAGTGAGTCGGGCCGACTGGGGAATTCGTTTCCCGGCGGTCATGACTATCTATAAGGGCGTCGTCGTCCCGCGTGCGACTTATGCCGCACGCGCTTGGACGGAGTCTGCTGTTCCTGAGGCGACGCGTGTCGCGCTGCTGCGCGGACAGCGCATCCCTCTGGTGGCCCTGACCGGGGCGTACAGAACGACGTCCACTCTTGCGTTACCCGTAATCGCTGGCGTTCTGCCGATTGACCTGGAGATTCTGGAGCGTGCAGCGTTGTCGCGGTACCGCCGGGGCGAGCCGGTAGTCCTTCATGGCCTGTCGATCGACCCGGTGGCGCACCGAGCTGGGTAGTTTGCCCGCCTGATTCGGGTGGAGTCCTTGCGTGTCTGGCAGGCTAGATGGGACGCCGGGGGTAAGGGCCGCCTCACCCATTGCTTTTTCCCGTCCGTCGCAGTGCGGATGGCAAATTCGTTTCTGCGGTTCGACCACCATACCACGCAGCTGGTTGGGGGCCACGGAGAGTTCAGAGCCAAACTATTTGACTTTGGACTTGCCGATGACCCCCGATGCGCCTGTGGGTATGGTCGCCAAACTGCGGAACACGTAATTTGGTCTTGCCCAATTCTAGCGGCTGCACGGGAGAAATTGATGGATGCAGTGGGCGCGTGCGTTGGGCGCTCTCCGATTTGGTACCCGGATCTGGTCAGTTGTAGGAGCTGCTTCCAGTCGTTTGGCGAGTTTGTGGAGCACTGGGTGGCTTCTTGGGAAAGCATGAGGCCTCGGGATACCCCCCAGGGGGTACCCTCTTCCTTGGTGGCGTGATTCGGCGGCTACTTCCAGCCCGAAGTGCCCGTCTTTGTGTCCGTCTCTTTACCGCCCCGAGGGGCGTTTCGTTCTTTGCAGGATCCAGGGATTCCTCCCCCCCGTGGCTGCTCCGAGACCTGCTCACGGACCGTGCGCCTCCACCATCATCGTTTCTGGAGCGTCCTCTACCCCGCTCACCGGCCCTAAATCTGTGATATTTGTTGTTTTTTGTTCTTTTTCTATTGTGAATATGGTAAATTTAGTATTATTTTTGTAAATTTTTACTTTGTAAATATCTTTTATTATAAATAAATGGGTTCTCGGGGCGGTACGGGGGGGGGTGGTTTACCCTATTTCACCCCCTGCGCGTTCTACCCTTCTGGTACGCGCAGGGTTGTCGTAGCACGACATCCCGGGCAGACAAGACGACCCTCGTCGTTATAACTGCCCGGGCGGTGGGCGGGGTTTGCTGCCCTCACCTATCGCCTTGAAACTCTTAACTGTTACTCAGAGTGAACAGTCGATTGGCTTAGGCCGCACGGTGCGCAGACCGTCCAGGAGCGCCAGAAGGTTGATTCCCAGGGGAAACTAACTAAGGCCAGAGTCCTACCCAGGCTCGCACTTCATGCGTGGAGGCCGTCGGATAGGTGTTGACCCGTGAGTGTGACCAACCCTGAACAGTCAACTCAACTCAGCAAGGGACCATTAACTCCCAACTCCATTAAGTATCAACTGATCAATTTTAAGGTCGGGATAAAAAGTGCTACTATTTTGTTAGGTTTTTCAGGTGCCAGACACCTTTTTATACCTATAGATCAGCCAGATAATTTTTTTTCTAACCCTTGTTGAATTCGACTTGAGAGTAGAATGACTTTCATTAGTGCTAAAAAAATGAAGTATATTTGTATTTTCGAAAGAATTTCCAGTTCAATCCATTGGAAACCCCCTCTACAAAATACACGTCCGCTACTCAAAATTAGTCACTGAATTATCCTATCAATGCTTGGTGACTGAGGAAATCTGTACCGAAAAAAATCGCTACTATTGTTATAGTATTTTTTTGATTATGTTTTGTATTTTTTACATACACATTATTGTTTTATTTATAACCTAAGAATATATGTCCATATTGCGGAGTTCAGAAGGATGGACTCCATGGGCTGATGACCCGAGAAACGAGAGATACGAAACTACTTGGTTTGCTCTTCGGTATCTTGGAGGGTATCTTCGGTATCTTCGGTATCTACGAGCTATCTCATAAGTAGGTTCAGTACTTCACCAGCTCACGGGCGCCTTCTGAGATCTGAAGAAAACCTACAGCTCTCCATCACAGGAGTGATTTTTATTCGCACTCTTTCTCCGTGCGTTGAGCCTGTGTCTGGAATGATTTATCCACAAATGTAAGGGCACCACCGAGTTTGTATTACTTCAAACGCAGGCCTAAAGAACACTTTAACACGCGCTCATACATTTCTCTCGCCCCCCCCCCCCTTTCCTGCGCAGTTACAGGTTTATTGCTTTTTATGGTTCATTTTCTGCGGGACTTTAATGTTACATACATATAAGTGCGGAAGCAAATGATTCGGAATAATTTAAACGTCTTCCGATAGAGCGCCGCGCACGATTTTTTTATTCGATAAAGCAAAAAAACGGATTATTCGAAAAAAATCGTAGATAAAAAGATAGATAATTAAATTATTTTTTAAATGGTGCAAGTTTCATAGTAATACGCCAGATAGTATTTGCGTAGTAGTCGTTTTTGTGTTCGGTTAGACCTAATTTCACAAATTAATTACACTATGTAATATAAACAAAATCTAAAATATTCAAAGCTAAGAATATTAGGAAAATGTTCTTGTTTAACATAAATTTATTTCGAATCGTAAGCAGTACTCGTTTATACGTAATTATCAGTTTAAAATCATTAATTTTCGTTAAGAAATTGCTTCATTCGGTCGCCGCGCTGGGCTAGGCCCGCGATAAAAGCTATGCAATAGCTTAATAGTTTTTCTTATTTTTAACGCCAAACATGTTCTCCTATTAGGTTAAGATGAGCTGTATGATATTGGTTCAAAGCAATAAGCTCGCCATTTTGTTTCAAATGACGCCAATCAAATGAAGCGATTTTTAAAATTTAAATAATATTTTTTTCGATATGAAAATATGTTTGGAACTTACTTGAAACTTGACATGCCTCTGAAACATGGCTGGTCCGGTAGATCCCCGCTTATACTCCACCCTAAACGACATCGGCGACAGTACGCTGTGGGACAACTCCGATATCTGTAAAAAAATCAACGATATTTTAATTTATATTAGTAATTTATTCAACGATATTATCTAGACGGCATTAATGTATAATATAAAATCGAACACTATCGCGATTGTTTGACATTATAAATAGGATAGAAAACTAATTTACTGCGTGAAGTTTGTAGCACCCGACGTATCGGTGACGTCGCAGCCGCCGTTGTCCAGGGTAGACTGAAAAAGCTGTCAATGCGTTGTTTTGCGGGTAGGCCGCATACCGCTGCCGGCTCGGAGCGCGCGAATTTCGAGAATCCGTCTGACACACAACACGTATCCTGTCTTACGTCCTTGCGTTCGGCGTTCGGCGGCGGGAACATTTTAAGAAGAGGGTTCCACATAGAAGAGAGTTTGTAACCGTCGTCTCTATTGAAGTTCGGGGTTCTTCTTATTTCAATGGCTTCCCGGATCATGGGAGGAAAGTAGAATTGTTTAAAAGTCACCGAAACGTCGGGTGCTATAAATTTCACGGGGTAAATTCGTTTTCTATCCTATGGTATTAATGTAGTTTAGCAAACTCGTCTACGAATTGAATGTCGGTCGACGAGCCCTGATAGGGGCCCGTGACGTCTTCCACTAGGCATTTTGCCTTTTAGTGGGGTTTCGCATGAGCCGGGCTCATTGGTCCGGCTTTCGGGGTATGGCGTCGCAGGGCTTTGTGCCCTGCGGTAAGATTCAACGTTTAGGCGCTTAGGCACCTTATCGTGAAGGATTGAGACGGGAGTTGGTACATGGCATCTTCTGTGGCAAGAATGCTGTGCTGCGATATGATATGCAATATGCTGCGATATGCAAGAATGGTGGTTCGCTAATCAAGCAGACTGCGCGGGTACGGCTTCCGGACATCTGGTGGCCTGGTGTGCAGCGAAGCGATCATTTCTACCCCACATTAGCACACTGATACTGAACAAGTAAAAATTTTGCTCGATCTCTATAAATAAGCGAGATAAGACGTTTGAAGATGCGTCAAACACCTATATGGCGGTAGGTTAGGATAGTTTCACAATTTATGAACACCTATATATAGCGGTAGGTTAAGGTATTTCTTTTAAACAATTTATAAACACCTAAATGGCGGTAGGTTAAGTTAGTATAAATAAAATAAAATACAAACGGAGCTGCCATGAATTCACCGACCAAAAATCGGGCCCATCATATAATTATTACACTTCTGGGAGGTGAACGGTGGATTCCGGACTAACGACCGGCTGTGGTAGGTTTAGGACAGCTGTCTTGCCACATGTGAGCGTTTACCTTACCACCCATTCACTCCCCCATCGAAGCCATAGAATTTGAGATGCAGAAATCGCAGTTTTAGATATTTTTTTTAGAAAGGAGTTGATTATTTTCCTGGAGAGACCAAGATCTTTAAAAAGGTAAAACAAAGATTTAGCTGGCAGGCCACGAGCGCCAACTTCCACCGCGTGAAGGTGAACAGTGAAGCCGTTCCGGATGACGGCATTTGCGAGATCATGGTATTTATTTAATTTGTACTCGTGGTCTTTTGGGATATTTGATTTCCATATATGGATTTTAAATAATTTATAAACACGTATATGGTGGTAGGTTTAGTTCGTTTTTTAAAATAATTTTTAAGCTATTGCATAGCTTTTATCGCGGGCCTAGGCCAGCGCGGCGACCGAATGAAGAAATTTCTTATCGAAAATTAATGATTTTAAACTGATAATTACGTCTAAACGAGTACTGCTTACGATTCGAAGCAGGATTATATGTTAAACAAGAACATTTTCCTAATATTCTTAGCTTTGAATATTTTAGATTTTGTTTATATTACATAGTGTAATTAATTTTTGAAATTAGGTCTAACCGAACACAAAAACGACTACTACGCAAATACTATCTGGTGTATAATTATGAAACCTGCACCATTCTAAAGATAATTTAATTATCTATCTTTTTATCTACGATTTTTTTCGAATAATTCGGTTTTTTTGCTTTATCGAATAAAAACTTCGTGCGCGGCGCTCTATCGGAAGATGTTTAAATTATTCCGAATCGGAATAATTTAAACGTTTTCCGATAGAGCGCAGTTATCTGATATCAGAAAAAATAAAATAAATAAATAATTATAATTACATAAGTTGTTAAAAATGCTATGCAATAGCTTTACCGAGGCAGTCCCCGAGTGCCACACGTATTTTTTTTAAACACTTTGGTAGGTTTTAAGTAAGTTTAATGTGGTAACCCAATTAATAAGAAAAGTTATAGGATATTTAACATACGGTAAGACCCTTAACTAGAGTTGTCAACTACAGCGGGAGAGCCCGTCACCTCAGGAGGTTTTAACGATTAGTCGTTCTGTCTCCCTGAAGTGAGCGCAGACGACTTGGACAAAAACAGTCCACCATCAAGCTCCGCCACAAGCCCGCAAGAGGCCAACGCCTTAACCGCGAGATAGCCAGGAGTGTTACCTAGCGGGCTTACACTCACGCTCTTACTTCCAATTACGACCAGATTACTCCAGTCTCTCGATTGGTTCCGAGTTCGAGGTCGCTTGCGCGGTCCTCTCCCTTACGGTAAGACCTGTAACGGACCCTAACTCCACTACATACGATCAACAAATGCATCGATTTCCAGTGAAATCCACTGACACAATTCAGCTATTAATTTAACTCGTGCAGCTATGAATAAGCACGGTGAAACAATACTATTACTCAGAATATTTCAAATTGCATCATTGCACGGCCTATATAAACCGGCCAAAAAGCAACCAAATCATCAGTCCCCGATTGATCACCTTCCCCCAAGGTTGCGACGGCATATCCGGTACCCCTCTACGAGGTCGCTCAACGGATCCGGCTCCTTGGTTTCCTTTCCTCATTTTCCCTGAGTCTCGAAGCATCAGTCTGTAATCCCACAGACTCGAGCCGTGCCCAGTACAAGATACTAGGAGCACACATACAATCCTCATCCACTCTCCTACATAACCGCCGTCGCGCAACCCTCGCGTCTCGATAAAGTAATCCGGGCACTCGTTAATTCGGCAAGCGTTATAACTGGCAATATTCAAACGATTCAATCAATAAATATCTTTTGCTTCATCAAAACCACCTTTAAATACGGAGATAACTCGTAAGTTGACACCATCACGTCACATCGAATAATTTGGAGTCTTGTGAGGAGTGGTCCCTCACAGACCCTTATAAGCGAAGCAAAAGAAAGCTAAGCGTAAACGAAGTAATTGCGAGGGCGGGCGATGCGACACGGTGAACCGGGAGGCGAGGGCGGCCGCCCGACGAGGATCGAGCATTACCGAGAAAAGCCGAACTATGCATGCCTTATCTAGATCAGGTTGCGGTGAGAACCATTTTATACGAATACCACAAGAAAATATTACTAAAAAATATTGTCTATGACGAAGTGCGGAGTATAGCTAGTTTTTAACAAAGAGGGTTCCATAGACCGCTGACCAATGCGATACGTACGCTTAAGAAGGCATGAATGAGATCCGCTTTGACAGTGGCGAGAGGCTTCCCTTTGACCAGGACGGTGAAGGTTTCTTCTTTGTCCGCAGAGAGAAGAAGGGAACCGAACCAGGATTTCTTCGTCAGCTCGGGCGAGGATTCAGGCGTTAGGTGGACTTCCTCTGTAGATGCTGTAACAACACCAAACCAATAAATAAATAAAATATAAATAAATAAAATACAAACGCAGCTGCCATGGAATTCACCATATATATATATTTATTTATTTATTTATTTATAGTATTACACAAGTTCGTTTGTACAGTTTACCATATCATGTTGTATATATAATAATAATAATAATAATAATTAAACGCTTTATTTGCTTTAACAAAACGGCGAGCTTATTGCCTAAAAGCAATATCTTACAGCTAACCTTAACCTAGTGGAATAACATGTTATGCGGTAAAAATAAACTAATAAATTAAATTTTAATCATTTAAATTCAGCAGGGAAACAAAACAATAAATTTAAGAAAAAAAAACAAAAAATAAACCTATAATGACGCAAGGGACGCAATAGGGAGGAAAAAATAGGGAAAAATAAGGAAAAGTTTATGAGCGTGGGTTCAAGTGTTCTTTGAGCCTGCGTTTGAAGCAATACAAACTAGGTGCTATCCTTATACGCAAGGGTAAAGCATTCCAGAGACGGGCTCCACGTACAGAGAAAGAGTGCGAGAAGAAATCACTACTGTGACTAGGGATCGAGAGCAGTAGGTTGTCTTCAGATCTCAGAGGGCGCCCGTGAGAAGATAGAGGTTTGAACCTACTTATAAGATATTTCGGAGCGGCCCCCTTCAGGATTCTGAAGAGCAAACCTAGGACTCTCGTATCTCTCCTTTCTCGGGTCGTCAGCCAGTGAAGTCTCCTTCTGTACTCCGTAATATGGTCAAACTTTCGTAGGTCATAAATGAATCGAATGCAGACATTTTGCAGCCTTTCTACCCTGGTGGCTAGATCTTCCTTGATGTCGAGAAAGGCAACATCTGAATAATCAAGGAGAGGGAGGAGAATAGATTGGCAGATTGTGATTTTGCTTTCCTCGGGGAGAAAATTCTTGAGTTTCTTTATTGCATGAAAGCGACCAAAGAGTTTACGTCTCATCTCCTCAATGTGTGACTGCCACGAAAGATTTTGGTCGAGGTATACACCAAGATTTTTAACCTGAGAGCTGATTGGGACCTCATCCGCACCTATGCCAATCCTTGGTAAATAATTTATGTCGATCCTCGAGGTGAAATAGCTGCTTCCGATTATGATAGCTTGAGTCTTGGATGGATTTAGGAGCAAGCCATGAGATTTCGACCAGTCAGATATCATCGCAAGATCAGCGTTAACAGAAGTTATAGCCTCGTCAATGTCTTCTGGGCGACAGTGGGAATAGATTTGGACATCGTCGGCATAGAGATGATATTTTGCATTAATCACGTTAGATATTGAGTTAATAAATAGTGAGAAAAGAAGCGGGGATAAGACACTACCTTGGGGAACGCCGGCGACTTGTGGTAGAAAATTAGAGAGCTTGTCTTTATATTTAACACACTGACTGCGGTTATTCAAAAATGACCGAAACTATTTGATGACGGGTTCGGCGAAACTACAAGATATATATATGAGACGTTAGCAAAAAACTGATTCTCGAGGAGATAGAGTAATGAATAAAAGTCTCCTAACTAGGCCAGGGCCTGTTCTAAGGCAGACTTTATAAAATATTGTTTAGATGTATCTAATCAAATTACTAAATAATTATTACTTATATTAAAAAAAAATAAAAAAATAAAATTAAAACAATTAAAATTTGTAGAAATTCTATTACTTTGATAATAATTATTAACGTGTAGAGTAAAAGTAAAAATATGTTTGAAAGTAAAAATATATGTCTAAAATTGAAGAACAATGCGAAAATTTAATATACAAAAAATTAATATACAATATTCAACATTCCATTGATGTTTTCTCTGCCTTCTATATAATTATTACATTACACATCATATATAATTATTATACTTCTGGGAGGTGAACGGTGGATTCCGGACTAACGACCGGCTGTGGTAGGTTTAAGACAGCTGTCTTGCCACATGTGAGCGTCTTCTTACCACCCATTCACTCCCCCTTCGAAGCCATAGAATTTGAGAAGCGGAAATCGCGGTTTTACATCATTTTTCTAGAAAGGAGTTGATTATTTTCCTGGAGAGACCAAGCTCTTTGAAAAGGTAAAACAAAGATTTAGCTGGCAGGCCACGAGCGCTTTCTTACACCGCGTGAAGGTGAACAGTGAAGCCGTTCCTGATGACGGCATTTGCGAGATCATGGTATTTATTTAATTTGTACTCGTGGTCTTTTGGGATATTTGATTCCCATGGAACAGTTAATTCTACGATAAGGACCATCTTCCGAGATAGAGAGTAAAGAGTTATATCTGGACGCAGGGCTATGCATCCGAGACTTTCAGGGAATTTATACTGCTTAGAGACCGAATCGACCTCCATAATCCAATCTGAAGCTTTCTCGATTATTGAGAAAGGTTTTGCATTGAGATGTTTTTTGCTTTTAGAGCCAACCCGCACAAACTGTATTGGGGGTTTGGAGGATACTGAGGATACTATAATAAAATTAAAACTAACGGGAATAAAAAAAATTAAAGTGTGTGTAAAGTTTCTAACCGGAATACATCACGTTAATAAAAAGAGTATAAAAATATACAATTCGAACTAAAGTGTATATTTTCAAGATCGCATTTTTTGCGGCATCGATGCTTAGATTTTTTATCCCAAGGAAGAGTGGGTATTGGTTCAAGACAGTCACGTCGTGAACATCTCCGAAAACTAGGGATATTAACCGTATATGAAGCTCTTTTCGAATTCAATTGCAATTATAGCTCGGTAATATCCCACGAGGAAGTACATCGGCATGACACCAGGCATAAAACCCATTACCGTCAACCGTCATACTACGTACGGCCAAGTTCCAGGCGAAGAGTCTTTACATAGGACTTGAACTTTTTAATAAATTGACTGATCATTTAAAAGCAATTATTTTTTATTTATTTATTTATCCCTAGTATTACATGATTAAATTTCCTATAGTATATTTTACATCATTTAGTCGTACATACAAAATGTGAACCCTGGAAATTTACTAAAGGTGCGGCTTCGGCGGGATTTTATCACCTCACTAGGCAGAGCCTGTATTGAGGTGATATTTAGTACTGTGTTCATCTGCCGGGTGTATAGGTATTTTATTTAATCTTGGGAAATCCTACAAGTGTATATTGTATAACTATTATAGTATATAGGTATATATGTTAAATAAAAATATTTATTAAATTAAATGAGATATAATATATATGGGAGATATATGAATACAGTTATGAGGCTAATGAGATAATAATAACAATAATAAGTAATATAAATCATCTGTGCACCTATTTAATAACGTTAGTTACTAACGACTCACAGTGCTCCCTCGTCGAGTGTAATAACCATAATGTTACCAGTCTTTTGTAGTGAGCGTCATTTTGAATGATTGTAGCTTGGCCTAATTGCGTGGTAAATATGTTATGGAGTTTTTTCGCTAGGTAAATATAGTGTCTTTGTCCAAAGGTCGTTCTCATTTTTGGTTGTACATGTCTGTCTTTATGTCTTGTGTCGTGTCTATGGGCGTTACTGGTCGGCTTGCTGTTGTCCCGTTGGAGTTCTTTCCTGTAGAATATCAAGACCTGCCGTACGTATAGCTGTCTTGTATCCAACACCATAAAATCCCTGTAGAGCTGGTCACTGGAGTAGCGGTATGGCTTCGTAGCTATAACCCTAATCAAGGCCTTTTGGGCCTTTATCAGAGGATCCAGATTTGTTTTGGCCATACCACCCCAGCCTAGTTGTCCGTATATTAGCAGAGATTGAGCTAACGCGTAATATATCGTCCTCAAGACATTGATTTCAAAGACGTTTCGAATATTTTTAAATACATACATTAGTTTTCTCATTCTTAACGCTGTGATGTCAACATGGTCATACCATTTTAGGTTATTGCGTCATTGAAGACATTGATATTGATCAAGACATTGATCTTAATTAAAGACATTGATATTTTCAAGAGATCCATCCGGGTGTATCTGCTTAAAAGCGACATGTATGCGCATAATGACATTTTAAATTACTTTGAAAATAGCATCGTCCTTACATTCAGGTGCAATTTTATTATCGATATTTCTAATAATATAGTCTTTTTGGTTATTTGGAATAATTTTGGAGTAATTTTTCTGTATTTCATTCTTTTTGAGTTAATTAAGTGATATAGGATTGATTTGATATACTTCGTGTTTCTCAACAACTATGAGGTTGTAATGGAAATATATCAATATAATGTATATTTGCTTAAAATAAAGTCTCCTTTGTTTGGCAGCTTCTTGTAAAGGCCATAAGCTACTATAACTTCCAGTCGTTGTTTTCTCAAATTAAGCTTGTCCAATAAATTTGCCATATTGCCTCGATATGGTTAGTTCTTCATAGTAGTAGTAGTAAACGGAGTGGGGGGCTTGTTTCCAATCCTTGATGTTACCTAGATCTATAAGATATTTTGTAACTATCCACTATGTGGTTAGGTCAGTGGTCAGCTATTAGCCCAGTACTTCTTACCAGTAGATCACTGACCTTCAAGTTGGGCAGATCGCTGGGTTCGAGAAAGGCTCGTCCCAGTAAACTGTGTCTTTTTGCGGCGAGGCCTGGGCAGCGACCAACGATGTGTATGCTGTCTTCAGGTTCTTCGCACATATTCGGCAGTCCTTGCTGTCGGTCAAGCCAAGGTTGAATAGATGAGCTCTAAGGGTCGTGTGAGGACACCGATAGTGGTGATTTTGCCTGGCGACATCCCTGGCTCTGTTTCCAGGATGCCCGATGTTCCTGCTCCAAGCAGTCCCTGATGATTTTGTAACCTGTAGTGAAGGGGACCCCTACAACTGACTCCACCGGGCATTTCAGTGTGCCCAGTTTTGCCAGTCTGTCGGCCACTTCGTTGCCGGGTATGCCTTGGTGACCCGGTATCCATATCAGGGTGATTTTATTGAATTTTCCCAATTTGTTGAGCTCTTGCATACAGTCCCAGACCACAGAAGATTCTGTGGTGGCTTTAGCCAGAGCGTCCAGTACTGCTCTGCTGTCAGAGGCGATGAGGATTTTTCTATTTTTTCCCTGAAGTCGATTTTGGAGTTTTATGTATTCCAATATGGCAAATACCTCGGTTTGGAAAACCGTAGCATATTGTCCAAGGTGGATGCTGATTCTGTGGTTGGTTTTGGGTCCGTACATGCCTGCCCCAAAACTTCCATTTGTTCCTGATCCGTCGGTGAACCAGGCGTCCGCGTTGTGGCTGGTGGGTGTGGTGTCTTTCCAAGGTGTGGGGGCTTCCAAGATGTGGGGCCTTCCCACGCGTGGCCTACATACAGACTCAACCCTTCAGGTTGTAAGGCTAAAGGTGACGTCGGACGGCGTTGTCGAAATCCTCGTTTTTAACGTCGCTCGGGTCGTGTTTAATCCGCTGTAGGTAGTATTTCCAGGATATGCACTCGAGGTTTGTATTGTTAATAAAAAAGATAATAATAATTTTTACGTTTTTAAAAGCTTCTAAGCCATTAAAGTTTTATTTCCTATAAAATGTAGTCTATTGCACTATTTACGAATTTACAGTAATTGCGTTTTATGCTTCAAAGCACGTACTAATAGTTCTACTTTAAATATGATCTCCGATATGATCTCCGACAAAGCACTGTTACAATATGATCTGCCCGGCACTTAAGTGTGATCTGCCCGGCACTTAAATGTGATCTGCCCGCAAGGCACTGTTAAATGATCTGCCCAAGGCACGCTCAAAATGATCTGCCCCGATATCGGCGGGTAACCGACCTTATATAGGTATGACCGCTGCGGCCGTCCCAGTGGTGGGGCGGGTTGCACCCCGCCTCGCCCGCGGGCGCCGACCGACGCGTTGTTATATGTCGTTTCCGTAAAGCTAATGTACTATAATATTGTATACTATTTTACTAAGTTAAGAGTGTACATACGACCTTAAACTCTAACTTATATTAACTTATGATTATTATATACATTTTAATAATCATATACTATTGCTATGTCCTATTTTAGGTTGAATTTAAATATTTTCACCATTTATTGGCCGATTTGGCTCGGACTTAGTCTAAAAATTAAATTAAATTATTCTAAACATTTAGACATTTTCATGGCAGCAATTTTGTGGATTTCTAGTGATCCAATATTCAAGCTGGCGCTTCCCAAAATATGAGTCATTCTTTGTACCTACCTGGCTGGCCGGGTGGGTCGATTTTACAATCGGCGACGGGTTGCTTAATCCTTTTGCCGGCGGTGTGTTTAGGGTGCGTTTTTATTACCCTTTTTAAATGCACGTGCTGGGATTTTTCCGACGTTTTCCTTTGTTCGCGAGCGAAGGTTATTTTCGGGTTGACGTGTAATTTCGAAATTTTAGCGTTTGCTTGTAAATATTCCACTTTTAGTTTAACATCCATTAGCTCCCGCTTTTAGTGGAGCTAATCCGGGTATACCTATATTGTGTGCTAAGTGCACTTACTGCCATAAATAATATTTTTAGGTTGGGGAATTTGAAGTGCACGGAATTTTAGGCATGACGACACACTATTTGTTGTGATGTTTATCATCATCATGCCTGCCCGTTATTTTATCTTTCTTCCCGCAACATGCCCCTCTCCGTGAGACAAGTGTTTCTCCTCACTCCTCTTCTTCGGGAGGTGAAATTGCTGTTCTCACTTCCTCTTGGTGGGGAGAATAGATAACTGCCACTTTATGTACTGGTCTTTTGTATGATTTTCCGCGACAGCAGATCGTTACTGAACGTACTTGCCTGTCGGGAGCGGTATGTACTTGCTCTATTCGCCCTCGGAGCCAAGTATTTCTGGGTAGGTCCGCGTCCACAAGGATGACTATGTCTCCTATCTGGACGGGTTTTACCGCGTCGTGCCATTTTGGTCTCTTCGCCCTGTCAATTTGATATTTTCGACAGTCGCGAGTAATTTTTCGGATCGCTCCCCGGAGTTGCAATATCCAATAACGCTGTCGTAGTTCATTACAAACCCATTCACGTCCTTTGTGACCGGCTTGCTCGTGCTGCCATCTCATTAATAACTTGGTGTAATGACTACGCGCGTCCAGTATTGCAGGTTGTTTTACCTCGGGGGCGACACCGGCTAAATTCTGTATGTGACCGCCTACTCGCAGGATCCTATTCGTATCCAGGTACGCATTTAGGTTTCTTATCCTGCTGTTTTTTGGCAATTCTTTGTTAATTTCTAATAATGAGATTTCCTCGTTGAAATCTTGTTGCTGCGAAACCCGAATCAGGTAGAGGTCCGCGCAAGCAAGTTCTTGTGGGGTTAAATGTTTTGTTTTTTCGCCGCTGCGTTTGCAGCGTTGTACGAATCGAAATATCCATGCTACTGTACGACGTAACCGTTCTAGGCGTGAGAATCGTTTTGTCTCGATTAGGAAAATATTTTTTATCGAGGTCATTACATATACCGGTCGACGTTCTTCGTCCTGACCGTATTCTGACGATGGAGATTCATCGTCCGCGGGCCAGTGGTCGCTATTTTCCAGTAGGAATTCCGGTCCGTTTATCCATTTTTTTATTTGGTCTTCACCCATTTTAGTCGCCGTGTCCCGAGTTGCGTTATCCGCGGGATTCAATTTTGTGGGTACCCAACGCCATTGGCATGGTGTGGTAACCTGGTCAATTTCGCCAAGTCGGTGAGCTACAAACACGTTAAATTCACGTGGGTCACGTCTTATCCACGATAGTACGGTCTTGCTATCTGACCATAACGTTGTGGAGGAAAATTCCCAGGTGTGCTGCGATTTTATCAGCTCAGCTAATTTGCTGGCCATTGTAGCGGCTTGCAGCTCTAGTCTCGGTAGCGACATGGGTTTCAGCGGCGCTACTTTGTTTTTGCCGGCTATAAAGGCCGTGCTCGCGGTGCCGTTTTCATTTTCGTAACGTAAATACGCTACCGCGGCATATGCTCGTTCGCTCGCGTCCGCAAAAACATGCAATTGTACGTCACGGGCCAGTTTTCCTGTGTGCTGGTAGCTACGGTTTATAGTTACGAATTTTATTTTTCGCAACTCGGCCAACCAGACTTGCCACTTTTGACTGGCACCGTCGCTAATAATCTCGTCCCAGTCCGTCTTATCCAACCATATGGTTTGGAGTAAGATTTTCGCCTTTACTGTTAGTGGGCCCAAAATCCCGAGCGGATCAAAGGTGCTCATTATCACCGATAACGTTTGTCGCTTCGTCGGGGTTTTGCGACCACTCAGTAAGTCGGGATTAATTTTCTTGAGGTCCGTGTCGAATGAAAAGGTGTCGCGATGAGGCTCCCATATAAGTCCGAGAATCCTCTCACTCGCCTCGTCGGTACCGGCCAATTTTATTTTTGTTTGTGAACGTATATTATGTGGTACCTGCTCTAATATTTTTGGATCGTTACTCGTCCAGTTTACGATGTTAAAGCCACCTTCCTGGTGAATTTTCGTAACGGTCGCGATCATTTTTTGGGCGGTTTCTACAGTATCCGTTGAATCTAGATAATCGTCCATATAGTGTTTGTTCACTATGGCGTCGACCGCTTCGGGATATTTTTTCCTGAATCTCTCCGCGTTTGTATTTTTTACAAAGAGTGCGGAGCACGGAGATGAGGTAGACCCGAAAAGGACTACATCCATGGAGTACTCGGATGGTTCCTCTTCTTGTTTTAGGTCGCGCCATAGGAAACGTTGACTTTGGGTGTCTTTTTCTGATAAATGAATTTGTAAAAACATCTCCTTTATGTCGCCCGCGAATCCGTAACGTCCTTGTCGGAATTTGAATAGGATTCCAATCAGAGAATTTAATAAATCGGGTCCTGATAATAGCTGGTCGTTTAGGCTTGTTCCCCCGGCTTTCGCGGCGCAGTCAAAAACGAGTCGCATTTTTCCTGGTTTATTTGGATTTTCAACCGGGAAGTGTGGGAGATACCAAATACGATTTCCAGGGGTGCGTAATTCCTCTGGACTTAATTTATGGGCATACCCTTTTTTCAGGAAATCCTTTATTGTGTCGCAATATTGAGTGGCCAACGGCTGATTTTTGAGTAGTTTGTTTTCTATGGATTTCAACCGTTTTTTAGCCATCTCGTGACTGGCTGGCATCGTCACCTTGTCGCTTTTCCAAAGCAGTCCGGTACTCCAACGATTGCCTTCTAGCTTCGTTGTCTCGTGAAGAAGCGTCTCGGCCCGCGCGTTTGTAACGGCCTTATGGGCGCGTATGTGCGTTCCTACTTCCTCTACTTCGAAATACGACCGGATGATTTCGTCCATCCTTTGGTTTGAGCCCGCATTCCGTAAGTGGTTTACGGCGCGGCAATTAGCCAAATCACCGCCCCCCCCTCCCCCTAATGTCCACCCAAGTCGGCAATAGGTCGCTATCGGAGCGTTCGGGGGACCGGCTTTTATCGTTCTGGGAATGATTAAGTCATAATGATCTATTCCTATTAGAATTTGCGGTGCTCCTTCAAAGTCGCAAAACGGTATGTCGGCTAAATGAGGCCATTTATTTAGCATGGATTTAGCACAGAATTTTTGTGCTGGTAAATCCAGCTGTTTTATGGTCCTGGCGTTACATAAATCATAATATTTTTTACCTTTCAGCGGTCGGATCTTACAGTCTATTCGCTGCGTTGTCGCGTTCGCAACTGACATGCCCGAGGCGCCTACTAAATTTAAGGGGCTAATTTCCCCGTGTACTCCTATTTTATCCGTTATGCTCTGATCTATTAATGTGATTGAAGATCCTTCATCGCATAACGCTAGCGCTTTTATAACGCCTTTCGGCCCCCGTAGTTCCACGGGCGCTACCCTTAGAATCATTTTTTCTGATCCGTCCCACGTATTAGCTACTGTATTAGGGGTATTTTGGTCGTCGTTTGAGGGCTGATTTTTTATCGCGGCATTATTTTTATGTAATAATTTGTGGTGAGGCCACTTACAACCTTCTATCCCACACGGCTCTTTTACGCTACATTGCGCTTGGCGGTGGTCTTTTCTAAAACACCGTGTGCATAAACGTTTTTCCTTAACCCATGTCCAACGTTGATTTATTGTCATTTTTCCTATTTCGCGGCATTTAGGGGTTAAATGATTGTTTCGCCCGCACTTTAGGCAGGCGTCTGTTGACTCCTGAGTGTCTGTAGCAAAAACTCTTTTTTTGCTCGGCATCTCGGATCAATTGTTTTTATACTTATTTTTTGAATAATCTTTTACGGGATCTTCTTGAGAGGCGGCGTCTATTATTGTCTCTAACCAGTTTCCGTAATCTAAAAGAGTAGGATGCGGTCCATGGCCGGCGGAGTACCACTGCAACCGCAAATATTGTGGCAACTTCATCACTAATTCCTTTAGCAGCGGTGGATTTGTGAGATACGCAGAATGACCCATATTTTTTAAAGCATGTACGACATTACAAACGGTAGTGCCGTACTCAACCAACTTAAATATCGAATCACTCACCAATATTTGCTGCGTACTGCGTGCTTCCTGCATGAGCGCGTCGATGCGAGCGCCAGGTCTGCCAAAACGGCGTTCCAGCGCTCTCCGGATCTCCGGCACATTGCCGGGATCCAGTAACATCGCGCGTACTGCCTCGCGCGCGGGTCCTCGCAGGCTTTGTTGTAGTCGTAGCAGATTGTCCGCGTTGGTGAATCCGCACATTGTCGACCCCTGGTCGAATAGTGAGGCGTATATTGGCCACTCCTGCATGCTGCCGTCGAACTGGGGAAGGCTGCGTAGCATCTTCGCTCGGGTCTGCATCATGTAGACGTCGGGCGGGCTGCATTCTTCCTCTTTCTTCATCGTCGGGACGTCGCCGCTCGGTCGGGCGTAATTGCTCGCTCGGGCGGTGTCACTCGGTCGATTGGCGGTGGCGGCTGCGGCGTTATCGGCGATCGCTTTCGTGACGGCGCTCGCGACGGCTCGTTGTAACGCGGCGTCGCTTGCCTTTTTGTCCGTGGCGTCGTCGTCTCTTAACTGCCGCTCGTAGGAGGAGGCTCTTGGATGGGAGTTGGCGGCGGCGGCGGTGGCGGCGATCGCTTGCGTGACGGCGCTCGCGACGGCTCGTTGGAATGCGGCGTCGCTCGCTGTTTTTTCTGCGGCGTCGTCGTCCCTTAATTCCCGCTCGTTCACCCATTCCTCTGTTCGTCCGGTCGTTAGTCGGCGGCTCTGTCGTTCCGCTCGGCTGTCGGCTCGGCTTATTTGGTCGTCGTCGTCCATATATAACTCTTCCTCGACCTCTGCTTCTATCAGGAGTTTCCGCAGTTCGAGTTGTCGGTCGATCCGTTCCGATTCGATTCGGTGAGTCTCGGCTGCGAATTTGGCGGCGGATTCCGCTTGGACGGCTTTCACTGCGGCTGCGGCTGCGGCTTCTTCCTGGGCGGTTTTCGCTGCTGCGGCTGCGGCTGCGGCTGCGGTGTCGGCTGCGGCTTTTTCCTGGGCGGCTTCCATCTCCGCTTCCAATTGTCGCCTCCTGATGGTGGTGGTTGCTGATCTGGACGATCGATGACTAGTCATTGACGGCGCCCTGCTGCTGGTAGACTGTGCTCTGCTGGCTGGTCTCTCAGCGGTCGTCGTCTTGATTGCAGATCTTGCGGCATCTTGTTGATCGGCTCGTAGTTCTTGCCTGTGAGCGTCGATCTGGCTTTTGTCGCGTGCTTTGTCCGCAATCCTTGCGCTTCTTCTAGCGCTCTCTGTCCGTTCCGCGCTCGTTTGACGCGGCGTCGACATCTCGGAGATTTTTCAAATTTTTGTAAAAATTAAAAAAAATATTTTTTATTATTTTTTACCTCGATGGACCTGCTTTCTGCTTAAGGTCCTGATTTCCTATCCGGCTCGAAGGACCAAGATGTGGTGTCTTTCCAAGGTGTGGGGGCTTCCAAGATGTGGGGCCTTCCCACGCGTGGCCTACATACAGACTCAACCCTTCAGGTTGTAAGGCTAAAGGTGACGTCGGACGGCGTTGTCGAAATCCTCGTTTTTAACGTCGCTCGGGTCGTGTTTAATCCGCTGTAGGTAGTATTTCCAGGATATGCACTCGAGGTTTGTATTGTTAATAAAAAAGATAATAATAATTTTTACGTTTTTAAAAGCTTCTAAGCCATTAAAGTTTTATTTCCTATAAAATGTAGTCTATTGCACTATTTACGAATTTACAGTAATTGCGTTTTATGCTTCAAAGCACGTACTAATAGTTCTACTTTAAATATGATCTCCGATATGATCTCCGACAAAGCACTGTTACAATATGATCTGCCCGGCACTTAAGTGTGATCTGCCCGGCACTTAAATGTGATCTGCCCGCAAGGCACTGTTAAATGATCTGCCCAAGGCACGCTCAAAATGATCTGCCCCGATATCGGCGGGTAACCGACCTTATATAGGTATGACCGCTGCGGCCGTCCCAGTGGTGGGGCGGGTTGCACCACGCCTCGCCCGCGGGCGCCGACCGACGCGTTGTTATATGTCGTTTCCGTAAAGCTAATGTACTATAATATTATATACTATTTTACTAAGTTAAGAGTGTACATACGACCTTAAACTCTAACTTATATTAACTTATGATTATTATATACATTTTAATAATCATATACTATTGCTATGTCCTATTTTAGGTTGAATTTAAATATTTTCACCATTTATTGGCCGATTTGGCTCGGACTTAGTCTAAAAATTAAATTAAATTATTCTAAACATTTAGACATTTTCATGGCAGCAATTTTGTGGATTTCTAGTGATCCAATATTCAAGCTGGCGCTTCCCAAAATATGAGTCATTCTTTGTACCTACCTGGCTGGCGGGGTGGGTCGATTTTACAATCGGCGACGGGTTGCTTAATCCTTTTGCCGGCGGTGTGTTTAGGGTGCGTTTTTATTACCCTTTTTAAATGCACGTGCTGGGATTTTTCCGACGTTTTCCTTTGTTCGCGAGCGAAGGTTATTTTCGGGTTGACGTGTAATTTCGAAATTTTAGCGTTTGCTTGTAAATATTCCACTTTTAGTTTAACATCCATTAGCTCCCGCTTTTAGTGGAGCTAATCCGGGTATACCTATATTGTGTGCTAAGTGCACTTACTGCCATAAATAATATTTTTAGGTTGGGGAATTTGAAGTGCACGGAATTTTAGGCATGACGACACACTATTTGTTGTGATGTTTATCATCATCATGCCTGCCCGTTATTTTATCTTTCTTCCCGCAACAGTGGGGATTAGGATTTTATAGGACTTCTCTAACGATTTTTTTTCCTTAGTCAATCTTGGGTCAGATGAATGGGCTTTTATGGAGGAGGTTTAGCTCATGATGATTGTGCCCTCCTCGCTGCCACTCGCCCAAACACTTTAGTCTGTATGCTGTAAGTCTGGCGGAGTGAATTATGAGCTTGTCCAGAGGCGGGCAGCAGAGTGCCAACTCTAATCCCTCTTTTGGGGTGGTCTTCATGACGCCAGTTGCAGCCCTCAGATAGTTACCTTGAAGGCTTTTAAGCATGTTTATTGTCTCGAGCTTTTTCACCCTGGACCAGTATTGCCAGGCAGCAGTACAAGCCATATGGCGACCCTAGGTTTGAACTCCCAGGTTTTTTCCATGGCTCTTTTGCACGTCCACAAAGAAGCATAGATGGTTGTTCTATCAGTCACTATATATTATTAGTTATATTACTATAGTCACTATAATTATTAGTTAATATGGTAATATATTCTTTTGCGTAAAGGAAGGATCGGCGTACAATACTGCTCCAAGATTAGATTAGAGTATGATTTTGCTGGGTCCTAAGGACTGAAGTACAGTCTGGCTTGTGCGTTGTCTACACTGGTTATATGTATTTTATATTAATGCCACACATAAGGAAAAGTTATTGGCAAATAGCTTATAAAGGGTGAAAATCTATTAAAGCGTTCTTATTTTTTGTTAGTTTTTTAAAACCTCAAATGCTGGAGGGGAGGGGGGTCCAATGTCAAGTTTTAGCCCCGGCTCGGAATCATCGTATATCCGGAGCTGATTATAAGTATATAGCAGCCGACTCAATACCGAGTAGGGGAGGATGGGGCTGAAAGGAACAGGGACAAGTTGTAACAGGTTATATTATAGATGATAATCTGAAATGAATAGCATTTCAGAACCTTAGCGTGAATACGGAATAATTGAATCAGATTGATTCGGAATATTTTTGAAGATAAATCTCGACCTCTCGATCAGAATTCCAGAAACCATTTGTTTCAGCCGCGTGAATTGCATCGATAGATTACGATATTAATGACTAGATTTCGATAATAAATGAGTTCTTACCACGAAACTGGTGAAATGTACACAGGAAAATATATAGTGTATTTTTATTTTATTATTAAGGTAGTCAGTAACTTAAAAAAAATACAATATTAGAATAACCATCTTGCGGTGTCGACTACAACGGGCGAGCCCGTCACCACAGGACGTTTTAACGATTAGTCGTTCTGTCGCCCTGCAGTGAACGTAGAAGACTTTGGACAGTACAATTCTACGTCCAGCTACGTCACAACCAGTGAGAGTCCAACGCCTTACCGCGAGTTAGCCAGGAATAAACCCGGCGGGCTCGAGATACTCGCGCCCTGACTTCCAATTGTGACCAGATTTCTCCGGTCTCTCGATTGGTTCCGAGTTCGAGGTCGCTTGCGCGGTCCTCTCCCTTACGAAGCGGTGAAACGGAGTGCACCGAATCTATCGCGGACCAAGGCGTCCTTTGCCCGACTCTGAACCAGGATCGGATGGCCAATGATCATTTCAAGAGCAGTCGCCGTAAGGTAGACAACCACCCCCGCTCTGTAGGAAACAATACAGTTCCCAGACTCCCCCGACTGTTAGTCGGAGAGCACAATCGATTGGCTTGCGCCGCACGGTGTGCAGACCGTCCAGGGTCTGCACACCGTGCATTAGAATAACCATTACGTATTTTACAGAAAATAGATTTTTTTTTGTTGAAAATTATTGTGATTTTAGAGAATATTGTTAAGACATGCCCAGGGCTCCCCCGCATGGCATGCTCTGTAAAATTTATTATTATTTATTAGTTTCAAATAGTATTCAAGAACATTACAGATGAATCCAATTTGCCCTTGCATATTAAAGCTAGAGTGTAAGTCTAAAAATAAATGACTACATAACTAAATTAATGCTAACATTGAACAAGAAAAAAACATAAAAATATAAAACTAAATAAAAGACAGATTATGATAAACATGAGATAGCAGGGAGTTGCCTTTTTAGCTGCCAAAGGGATATAAAAAGATATCTATTTCTGTGGGTAAGGAATTAAGAAGAGCTATAAACCTTCCTATATAACTTAAGACGTGAATATGAGCCTGAATCAGCAGATGTTGCAGTTTTTTCCAGGTGAGTCGCATTTCGATAAGTCATTAATAGTATGCGAGATGAAATGAGTACCTTGCATCTTTCTTCTGTGGAATCTTGGAGATCCTAGGAAGGAGTTTTTGATGGTAGCCAGCCTGGCTCTCCAGGGTGCTGCAGCGCTGCCTACGCCGCCCGCGCCGCCTGGTGAAGACGGAGGGGTCAGCGCGGAACCTACAATTATTATTAAAACACTTTAATTTTAGTATAGGAATATTTTTATATTACATTACGTGCAGTCCGCACACGTGCAGTCCGCATAATAGCGCACGTGGCGCTTGATAAGCCAGCTAGGCCTTTGTTTAAAGATCTCTGCATCGTGACGCTGCCGTCCATTTATATAATGGAAGTAGCGCTGTTCGTTCGCAGAAATATCGCCGATTTCGAAGTGAATGGTGCGCATCACCACTATCCAACAAGATCCCGTAGAATGCTACGTTCGGTAAGTCATGTGTTATCCAAGTCGGAGAGGCTAGCCAATATCGCCGGCCCAGCGGTTTACAACAAACTCAGCGAGCACATTAGGCAAGCGCAATCTCTTGACGTATTTAAGACGCCTTAAGAGATACCTCACAGATAAGGCGTTTTACTCACTGGAGGAATATTACTCCAGTGAAGTCAAAAATGCTTTGGTGGGTAAAGTGTTTATTGATTTCTTTGCATTTTGTCTTGTATATCCTCTTTTTATATTATTCTTGTATTTTTTTTGTTTATTGTTATTTTTTCTTTACGATAAAAAAATGTTTGTTTGCCAATATGTATGGATGTTTGCCAATCTGTATCTGACTTGTATACCAGTATACTAATAAAATTAATATGAATATGAATAATACAATTATATTACATTTTCGTCGTGTCCAATTAACGGCTCTTGGACGTGTCAAAATAATTGTTCTAGGTAGTAAGTCTCGTTACAACCCTTTACTTAGTATACATAGGTAGTCAAGAATTTACCTACTGTATTGTCAAAATATAAATAATCAAGATAGACGCCTAATAATTGAAATAGTCAATAATTCGTGTAACCACTTAACGAGAATTATTCATCGTAATATTCAGATTGCCAATAAAATGGTAAATAATCAAATTAAAGCTACGCCATGCCTTTAAAAACTTAAATTACAAATATAAGATCAAATAAAATAACCAGACAATAAGGCTGTACTTTTTTAAGTCATTTAAATCGGCAAAATATTTGAAAAGCCATGGTTCTCAAATTCGGCCAGATCATAGAAAGGGTGGCCCCTCAGAATCAATCAAAATGGTTTTATTCACAATAGATTTTTTTTAAAAATTGCTTTATATTATAGATAATTTGTCATTCAGCTTATATTTCAAATACTTTATAGATACTGGATAGGTACATTATTGTATATATATATATATATATATATATATATATATATATATATATATATATATATATATATATATATATATATATATATATATATATATATATACAATGGAGGTTTTTTTATTTTTATTTCGATTTAATGGCTCGTTGATAACAAACTCAGCCAATTGTATCATATTTTAAATGTTGGTAGCATTCGAAATTTGAATTATTTCGTAATGTCACTTTCATTTAGAAAACGGCTTTGCCGAAGTGATCAATAGTTTAATTTTTTATTTTTCGCTTAATTCGTCTCAATTGAAGGCATTTTGTGTTGCATAAGGATAAGCCCTATTTATGAGATATATGGATGAATAGTGATCGTTAGTCGACTGCAAAAGGACCTTTAAACTTACATTGCACCGTCGAAAGTCGTGCACATCCGTAAGTATATCTCATTCAAACATAAGCATTTCCCAATACAAGCTGGGATTTCCTTCGCTTGATTTTTGAGATATATGGATGATGAGTGATCGTTCGTCGACGGTAAAGGGACCCATAAACTAACATGCACAATCGAAAGTCGTGCACATCCGTAAGTATATCTCATTCAAACATAAGCGTTTCCCAATCCAAGCTGGGATTTCCTTCGCTGCTGTTCAAGTAGCTTTTACTAATTTTATTTTACTGCGAATCATCATCCTATGAACGGATTATTTACAAAACCTTATCAAATATAAAAATATTATACAGTTTTTCTACCATGTTTCTTTATACATTTGCTAATGTTATACAATTTTATACAAGTTTACTTTATTTTGATATAATTATATAGTCTTTAGTATAAACTTCTCTGCCAGAAATTAAGATCGAAGTATCTTCTTTCATTTCATTGTGCATTGGAGGTTTTATATTTTTATTTCGATTTAATGGCTCGTTGATAACTAACGCAGCCTAATAATGTCATATTTTAAATGTTGGAAACGTCCGAAATTTTGAATTACATATTTCGAAACGTCATCCTCCATTTATGAAACGGCCTTTGCCGATGTGATCAAAGTGTTTTATTTTAGTTTTTTCGCTTTAATTCGCCTCAATTGGAGGCATTTTGTGTTGCAAAAGGAAAAGCTCGATTTTTGAGATATATGGATGATGAGTGATCGTTCGTCGACGGTAAAGGGACCCATAAACTAACATGCACAATCGAAAGTCGTGCACATCCGTAAGTATATCTCATTCAAACATAAGCGTTTCCCAATCCAAGCTGGGATTTCCTTCGCTGCTGTTCAAGTAGCTTTTACTAATTTTATTTTACTGCGAATCATCATCCTATGAACGGATTATTTACAAAACCTTATCAAATATAAATATATATATATATATATATATATATATATATATATATATATATATATATATATATATATATATATATATATATATATATATATATATATATATATATATATATATATATATATATATATATATATATATATATATATATATATATATATATATATATATATATATATATATATATATATATATATATATATATATATATATATATATATATATATATATATATATATATATATATATATATATATAAATATATATATATATATATATATATATATATATATATATATATATATATATATATATATATATATATATATATATATATATATATATATATATATATATATATATATATATATATATATATATATATATATATAGTGTTATATTTGATAAGGTTTGTGAAGAAATCCGTTTATAGGATGATGTTTTTATTTAAACTAAAATTAGTAAAAGCTACTTAAAAAGTAGCGAAGGAAATCCCAGCTTGTATTGGGAAATGCTTATGTTTGAATGAGATATACTTACGGATGTGCACGACTTTCGACGGTGCAATGTAAGTTTAAAGGTCCTTTTGCAGTCGACTAACGATCACTATTCATCCATATATCTCATAAATAGGGCTTATCCTTATATATATATATATATATACAGACTGTATAGTTCATAAGCGCGGAAAATTTAACCACTTGAAGTGGCCATTATAAGAACTAATTCCTAAGAGTTTGAATAAAACTTGCCGTGTCGTTTTGTAGATATAAATATTTTGAGATTTTCTAAAACGAAGTATGTCTCTACCCTAATCGAGTTCATTCGAGGTCGTAACGTCAGCTGACATTCGCGTAACATCACAGCTGATCACTCACTTACGCGCAGATCGGGAGCCCATTGTATGATTCTTCTTCTTAAATTGCCATCTAAGTATTGCTACCTCGCCTATTAAAAAAAACACACTACTAAATTTGGTCATTTTAATGCTAAATCTAAAAGGAAATAGCGTTGGAAACTTCAAATTTGCGATATTTTATGTTTCATTGCTGTTACTAGAAGCAATATTTGACATGGATGTCAACTACTGATGATGTCAATACAAACATTATGTCAAGTACTGCATCATATTTTTTCTCTTAGATTAACCATGCCGCCCATCAAGGGCAAGATGCTGGCATATCCTGAGGAGAATATGCTTCAAGCTATTGATGATGTGTGCGTTAGAGGGATGATGGTTGCAACAGCTGCAAAAAATGCAACGCGCCTAGAGTTACATTAATGTATAAATGTTCGGGAAAACTCCTGTTCAAAGAAAAATGGGTCCTGCTACTGCGCTTTGTACCGATGAGGAAAAAGTGTTGCAAACCTGGATCATATCCTCAGCGCGGTCAAATTTTCCTGTAAATAAAAATCAGTTTCTAAACAGCGTCCAAATGCTTGTAAAAGAAATGAAAAAGAAACACCTTTTAAAGAGGAACGTCCAAGAAGAGTATGGTTTGATACATTTCTTAAACTACATACAATTATAAGTGAACAAATAGCGCAAAATTTAACCGCATCGCGAGCTTCTGTTACGAAAAATGAGTGCGTTTTTCCTTAACCCTAAGGGAAGCAAAATCTAAGGGAAGCAAAATCCCTAAGGGAAGCAAAATCAACAGGTTAATGGTGATGAAAAAGAATGCCTCACAGTTTAAACCAACGCGAATGCAGAAGGTGTATTTGCTCCAACAATGATTGTTTTTAAATACAATAAGATTACTTCTGGCGTAGCTACTAGAGTACCAAAGGATTGGGCAATTGGTAAATTAAAAGGTGGGTGGATGAACTGTGAATTATTCTATGAATACATCACAAATATATTCTACAAATGGCTCTTTGAAAAAAAAAACAGTTCCTTATAATATTATTTATTGATGGACATAACAGCCATTTAACAATGCATACTAGCAAATTTTGCTATGATAAATAATTTATACTTATATCACTCTACCCTAATGCAACCCACTTGCTTCAACCCCTTGATATAGGATTTTTCAGTCCAATGAAGAGTTAGTGGAAGCAAGAGGTCTACAGATGGAGAATCGCAAATCTGCCGGCACCAAACTTAAAGAAGTCTAACTTCGCTTTCTTGCTCCATAATACTATAAACGCACTTGACCATTAAACAATGAAAAATGCATATAAAAAAGCAGTTTTGGTGCCTTGGGGCAAAAATGAAGTTGACTACTCGAAACCCCTTACTGTTTTGGCTAACAATGAAAGCACACCTTCCGGACCTGTAGAAACATCATCATGTCAATTTATTAGTGAAGAAGCGGGTCTAAGTTTCTTCGTAAAAGAAATTGGGGTCGATAAATTATGCATTTTGGATTGGTCGATAAAAGTCGCGATATGGTCTATAAAGTAAACATTTTGGATTGATTTTAGTTAGGTACGCTTACAAAAAAGATTGTAACAAATAAATTACTATTTACAATATAGTTTTTTCTTCCATGTCAACTATTGCATCACAAATATGTCAACTATTGAAGCAAAGGGCGGCCGGACTATGGCATCGTAAATCTTGCATCTCTTTCTCTCTCGCGAATCGATAGGTAAACATTGCTTCGCACAGTAGCGTTGGTCGTGATCGAGCCGTTGCATGGCGATCGAATCTGACTCGATCGATCAATAATTGATCGTCTCGGAATTAGGTTCGACTAAATATGTTTCCTGCTTGGCAACGTAGAAATAATTTGTTATGCTGAATTGTTGAGTGAGTCGCTGATCTTGTAGTGATGATGGAAGCGATACCAGTACTGTCGGATACCAGTACAGAAATATTATTTGTGGATGAATATTATGTGTGATGTCGTAAATCCATGTCGGTTGTTTGATTCGGTGGTCTTGTTTGATTTCGTGGTCGCTATAGGTTTACACTGGAATCGATCCATGCTTGGTTTTCATGTGTCTGTTTAGATTTTCAGTTCCGCCGCCAGCATAACTTATTTTATTGCTACAGTTGTGCCATTTAGCGACTTTATCGTCTAAAGCATCAAAGTGTTTCCATATGTAACTTAAATTATAAGTAGGTACCTCCCTAGTTGTGTATAATACAATACAATACAATACAATCAACTACTCCAGTAGATAGGCATTCCTACACTTGGATGCATCACAAAATTAAATGCTTAAAATTTAATTATTAAAAACGTAACTATCATGATAGTTGTCATGGCTGTAATATTATATTCAATATTACCTACTTACAAATAATCAAAATATACTAATGTCATTAAATAGTAAGAGATAATAATATATTAAAATATAAATGCAAATTCTATGTAGAATAATCAACGTAAAATAATTTTATTCTCAATCCAGCAATATGCCTTCGTATTTTTTAAACATAAATAGATGTATACTAAATTAAATGAGAATTAGAATGTCAGCTATCATAATTCCATTATATTTAAAATTTTACAAATGTTGCTAATTATCAACATGGAAAATAAACTCGGAATTTTCAAACTCCCTTACACCATAAATTGTGTTCCTTATCAAAGTATTTATAATTATCTTTTTAAATTGGTCCCCTCCAAGGCTTTTCATTTGCTCTGAAGTCATATTATAGAAGGACAAATTTTGGTGAATAAAACTGTATCGCACTTTGCTAAGTCGCTGTCGGTTTATGTAGAGATTGGATTTATTCCTCGTATCGTGATGATGAAAATCACTATTCACCGGAACTTCTGCTAGGTGTCTACGAGCGTACATAATATTTTGGTAGATGTAGGAAGAAAATAGAGTCATGGTTCCTGATTCTACGAACAGCGGCTTACAATAACTTCTTGGAGAGACTCTATATTATAAACTGCGTACCGCTCTTTTCTGGAGGAGTACAATTCTTGTTGAGTTTGGTGCCATTCCCCAAATTAGAAGGCCATTCGTTATGAAGGAGTGGAATTATGCAAAATAAACAGATTTAGCGGCTTCAAAACAGCATAAGTTTTTTATCTTTCTGATAGCGAATATGGCACTGCACATTTTTTTACTGAGATCATTTAAGTGATCTCAGTAAAAAACTAATCCGAGAAATTAAAAATAACTGTTATAATGTATTGACAATAATAAATTGACAATCAAGTTTACCACATTCACTAACGGGACTAGGTTAGTGAATGTGTGATTCTTACTAATAAAGTTCCGCGGACGCAATTACCGTACACAAACGATGACTGACAGTGCCTGTCGGCGAAACATCACCTGATCGATCGATCGATCAATCGATCAATAGGTTAGTTTGCAACAATTGATCCGGATCTACGGGATTGGTACAAGTTCAAGTTCTTTATTGTGAGTATTATTTAAAAAACATACAATGTTTAAATAACAAACTGCCCAGAGAGCATACCACATTTTGTTTCAGAAGAAACTTCATAAAGTAGAAGCTATAATATAAGGCGCAATCAGTAAAACTAAAACCATCAACAATTAAAATAATCAATATCAGAAATGATCAAACAAAAGCAATAATCATCAATAATCAGTTAATCAATCAAACTAATTTTTATAATTTTTTGTCCAAGAAGAATCTAAATACATTGTAATTACCTTTAAATATAAGATACCGTATAACTAAAACAATCAATAAAATAATTAATTCAAGCTAAAACAATCAACAAATGAAATAATCAGTATACGCATTACATTAAAATAAAGGCTGTAAAAAAAAGTCATTTTGTAAAATTTATAAATTCCTCAATAGAGTAAAACGTATTTGTTGTAAAAAAATCCTTTAAAAGTTTTTGGAACGTTCTGCGGTTGCTATTGTCTTTTATGTTAGATGGTAGGCGGTTAAAATAATAAGGTCCTGAGAATTGGGTACTTTGCCTAGCAGCGTTTAAAACCACGCATGGTAGAATAATATTATTTTTGTATCTGGTGTTTTTGTTATGTATATCTTTAAATTTTACGTAACTTTCCTTTTCGGTGTAAAAATCTAATAATAGCCTAAAGTGATGTGAGAGTCATGATTTTCAATCTTTTAAAAATAGGTCTACATGTTTCTTTATGTTTAGCGTTGGCGATAATCCGTAATGCTCTTTTCTGTAGGATAAATAAGGGTTCCTTGTGACAAGCGTAACAGTTTCCCCAGATCGTAATGGCGTAGCTCAGTATCGATTCAAAGTACGAAATATAAATACTCCTCGTTTCTAATTCACTCAGTGTTTTCCTAACTATACGCAATGCATAACAAGCTCTACTTAATAGAATCTTTAGTGCCTCGCAGTGTCTATTCCATTTCAAGTTATCGTCGACGTGTACACCTAGAAATTTGACGCATTTAGTCTGGGGAATGACGTTTTTATTGATGTACAAGGTTACTTGAGTGCCCGTATTGGAATTTTGTGTGCTTGAAAATACCATAAAGTTACTTTTTGTTGCCTTAAGAAGAAGGTTATTTGAATGAAACCACGTGTGTAGCTTATTTAGAGTAATATTAGCAGTAATCATTAGTTTTTCCTCACTTTTATCTGTTAAGATTAGACTAGTATCATCTGCGAACATTGTGATTTTTTTGTCCTCGAAATTATTAGGCAAGTCATTGACATATATTAAGAACAAAATGGGTCCTAATATAGAACCCTGTGGAACTCCAATAGTGATGTTTAATGGAGCAGAATGGTGTTTCTGTGAAGTTCCATTTAAGTAATGCGTTATTTCCACTAGTTGATATCGATTCCTTAGATAAGTCTCCATCCATCTTAAGCTATTTCCCCTAACTCCGTACTGTCCTAGCTTGTGGAGTAAAATATCGTGGTTGACACAATCAAATGCCTTTGTTAAATCGCAGAAAATGTCTAAAGTATAAAAAATTTCCATCATTTTTTCGCTAATAAAAGATATGAAGTCCTTGATTGCCTTATTAGTCGACATTTTTTGTCTGTAACCAAATTGTCTATTGCTTGACACATTATAAGAATCAAAAAAAAGTATGAGCATATTTTTTACTGCCGTATCTATTATTTTGGAAAAAGTTGATAAGATTGAAATTGGCCTATAATTACCTAGTTCGGTTTTTGGTCCTTTTTTATGACGAGGAATTGTTTTAGAGAGCTTCAAGTCTTCTGGAAATACTCCACTTTCCATCTACGGATCTACAGTTTCGTACACTCGCGCGTGCGCGTAGCGCTAACGATGTCAGCAGTAGTATTCCAGTCGTGAGTGAACGAGTATTCGATTGATCGACTCTCATGCCAACAGGTCATTTTGCGCCGATCGATCGATCAATTGATCGATTGATTGACTCGCACTGTGACTCGATCGATCGTTCTGCGACAACGATCGAATCAAAAAGACTCGATCAATCACGATCGATCCATCTCTACTCAGGAGCGACGAGGCGCTCAAGGTCAACTACTAGCATAAACGAGTCGCGTGTTTATAGATTACAATGGAAAATTATTTGCCCGGCGCGGCCTCTCTCCCCTCCGCCCGCGCACAATCAGGGCTATGCTATTTTGTATTGTGGTATTTTAACATTTATTCATTATTGTCTTATGAAATCGAAGACTATCGCGGTTGATTGACATTATAAAAAGATTTAAAACGAATTTACCGCGTGAATTAGCTAATTGTTTTACGAGATCAAATTTTTACTTAAGTACACGAAATTTTGCAAGTACACGAAATTTTGCGCATTTCGTGAATTTACGTAATTTTACAGACGTGAATTTAAGGTTAACATACTGTATTTCTATAACTTTTATTGCACAACATAAAAAATTATTTATATTATTGTGTAATACATTTTTGTGAGTGGGCTACTTTTTTGAAAATTATTATAGAATTTTGATTAGCATCTAAACGGTATGAAAAAAATACAATGTATTGTTGTGAAAGTCGTCTATACATATAATAAGTGAATCACTTTTTACTACTTTCATATAAAATTGTTGATTAAAAAAATATTTGACTTTGTCAAATTTTATAGAAAATGGGCTAAGAATTGCTTTTGATTTTGGCCTTTTAGAACTCTCGTTAATAAAATAAAAACAACAGAAATAAACTTTAGTTCAAAATCTATCCATTTCCTTAAAAAAATGCAAAACATTAATTAAAATTGGCAATAAAGTATTTTAAAACAATCTAATTCTCGCGTTATGATACTCGGATTCACGCCTTAAGTCAGCAGTGGTCTCGAAGCTACCGATTTTTCGGTATTTCTACCGATATGTCGCCTGTCCTAACGAAATACCGAAATGGAACGATTTTTCCACAATTTTTTCCGAAACAAGCAAGCAAATAACTGCACGGTTTCCATTGAAAAATAATTCAATAAAATATTTAGACGTAATTGAACTGACAAATTGAACTGACAAATATTCCTGTTATGAGACTCTTTCTCAATATTGTTCAAAACAATGATTTCCAGCAAATTGATACAGAATCGCGTGTTTTGAGAAATTGTGAACAAATAATAACATTTCCTGATTAAATAGAAATCTTTCGGGATAATATCAGTTTACTGAAGTATGGCGATGACACTCAAATGTTGGCGATGATACTTTGTTGTCTTCTTTCATCTTTATTATTTTACCATCTTTACTATTTTTAGTTCAAAAATGACTGCTGCTATGGCTAAAAAATATTAGTAGGTACTAATATTTGTAAAAAAAATGTTAAAAAAATACAGAGATTGTAAAAAAAAAATACAGCTGTTGATTTAATTGTTTGTACTAATACTTAGTAGGTTATTGTTAATTCGTTTTCATTATGATTTGCTGCTGTAAATAGTGTACTTCATTTTTATGATGCATGTGGCATGCATCATAAAAATAATATTTATTAATTCCTGATATTTATAAAGAAGAATCCTGATATTTTTTAATAATTCCTGTTGTCTAATAATGTTTAATAAAAGATTTCATTATTTATTTTTTTTCATATGTATACCGATTTTTGGTCCAAATATACCGATTTTACATGGCAACTCTACCGATTTTTCATTTTGACGTTCGAGACCACTGGAGCCAGTCCCCGACGAGCGCTTCCAGCGGTTGGACGTATCGCTTTGGCTCCGAAAAACCTACCTACCGATAGTTATATTATACAATTGAATATAGAGGTATCTAAGTAGGGGGCGCGCAAAACACGACGCAACGGTGCGTTCACAATTTCTTGCATGGGGTAATTTATTTCCTGAAAAAGCAAAGAAATGTTGGACAAGGCAGTTTTTTTTCTGTACCACAAATTTGACAGATAATTCTGAATAATGCGTATTGCTTTACAAAACGAAGTTACAATTATCTAATAGTAAATTTCAATAGGAACATAAAACATGCCTTCTTTATACGATTCGTATGGCTAAGAGACACTACAATTCAAACGTTAATGCTCCGAGGGGTCGTATGTTTGGGCAATTTGTTAAATAGTTTAAGGCTAGTCGCCTGAAACTTGGCCGTACGTGGTATAATCGGTTGAAGGTAATGGAATTTCTTCCTGGTGACATGCCGTTGTACTTCCTCGTGGGATGTTGCCGAGCTCTTATTGCAAAAGAATTTGCAAAGAGTTTCTTGAGCAAAAATCGCATATAAGGTCAATATCCCTAGCTTTTGAAAGTGTTCACGACATGACTGCCGTGGACCAAAACCTACTATCGCACGTATGGCTTTTTTTTGGAGAGTGAGTACGCCGTTGATGTGCGCTGCAGTACTTACCCCATAGAAGAATAACATAGCGCGGGTGAGATTCAACTACCATACAACTCATGATGCGTAATAGAGTTTTGATTTGACATGC
>OX155975.1:15860123-15917623 GCA_944548615.1 Micropterix aruncella | reverse complement strand
TTCAAACTCCGAAACGACTCGTAATTTAGGTAAGTTATCATATTCTACATAAATAGATATTTCCAATGGTAAATATGTTATTGTTATCGGAGAGTTGAGCCCAGTGTCCATACATTTTTGCCCTTTGCCCTTTATTTTTTTCTAAAATTTCTGTTTCACTTATTATACAGTATGTCTTCCAATACAATATGTCTATTCTCTGAACTCTCGCGTTTTCACGTTCTGACTAAAAATAACTTGGTATTTGTGAAGATGCCTCGGTCGGTTCATCCAAATTTTACCCTATCGAGTGTTTTCTTTATTTCTGGTAGACAGTTTTCAATATTCTAAAGTTGTAATATATTCTGTAATGATTTTACCTCTAATATGCGAAGGATTGATGTTACTCCTCCCCTCAGGGCTGCTGCCCGATGAAGGCACCTCATTGATGACTATTACGCCTTCCGTCGGGTCTCCAGCTGAACGAGTATATAAAAAAGGTGTTTAATCAGGTACAGCTTGAGTATATTCGAGTGACTTAACAGGGGAATTCATTGGGATAAACACGTTTTAACATTTAAGTATTGGCGTGGGTGTTTTCAAGACAAATTTGAGTCTTACTTCGTCTATTTTGAAAGTACACCCAAAGGTCAGTATTCATGTTCTAGTATTATAATAAAGATTGTTGTTCTAGTAGCACAAATAAAAATAAATATACGTGTGGCACTCGGGGACTGCCGCGGTAAAGCTATTGCATAGCATTTTAACAACTTATGCAATTATCAATATTTATTTATTTTATTTATTTTATTTTTTCTGATATCAGATAACTGCGCTCTATCGGAAAACGTTGAATAATTTAAACGTCTACCGATAGAGCGCCGCGCACGAATTTTTTATTCGATAAAGCAAAAAAACCGGATTATTCGTAAAACATCGTAGATAAAAAGATAGATAATTAAGTTATCTTCAAAATGGTGCAGGTTTCATAATAATACGCCAGATAGTATTTGCGTAGTAGTCGTTTTTGTGTTCGGTTGGACCTAATTTCACAAATTAATTACACTATGTAATATAAACAAAATCTAAAATATTCAAAACTAAGAATATTAGGAAAATTTTCTTGTTTAACATATATTTTTTTCGAATCGTAAGCAGTACTCGTTTAGACGTAATTATCAGTTTAAAATCATTAATTTTCGTTAAGAAATTTCTTCATTCGGTCGCCGCGCTGGGCTAGGCCCGCGATAAAAGCTATGTAATAGCTTAAAAACAAAAAAAAGTAAAGCTAGTTTATAACGATTGTTATATAAGACTATAATTAATGTTGCCTCAAGAAGTGCCAAATAAACGTTGATGCCATAGAAAAGTGATGTTTCTAAAAATATTTTCTTGGTATATATATTTTTGTTACATGTAACAGTTAGAACATATTTTAAGCAACTTATTTTGTTATTAGTATTTCCCTCTAAGGGGTCTCAACAACCCCTTCACTGCTGTCCCAGTGAAGGGGTTGTTGAGACCAGGGTTTCCCTTATTTCAACCCTGTCTTGTTGATATCTGACTCCAAAGATATGAGAAGTATTGAAAGTCCAATGTTTGAATCACAATTATTTATTCCTTTGTGTTAAATGATCGGTACACGTGCACTGAGTATCGGTACTGTGCAAGGCGCGCGGGCGCGGTCCGATGGGTCCAGTTTACGACTGGTTTAATCCCGCCTGTGCAACGGGCGGCTCGGGCATGTGTAGGGATATGCATGATTATCGTATGCTCGATTGTTATTCGATGTTTATGGTCATTGCATGTCGCTAGAAGTACATTAAAACACTATTAATCGATTATTTCGCAGCCGCCTGAGTGACGTCACATCAGCATCGAAAACCTGGCTAAACCACGTCGTTACTCAAAGGTTAAAAATGTAGATAGGTCAATATCGGCCTAATTGAATTCAATAAAAAAACTAGTTTTTTTTGTTCAACGTTTTATAACAAGAATCAGAAAAACGAAAAACAAAAGTGATGTCTACATATGTGTGGGGGTTAATGGGCCCTTGCTGAGTTGGCTACGAAGACCCATTCTGTTCAGGTTGGACACACTCACGGGTCAACACCTATCCGACGGCCTCCTCGCATGAAATGCGAACCTGGGTAGGACTCTGGCCTTATGGTCAGTTTCCCCTGGGAATCAAACTTCTGGCGCTCCTGGACGGTCTGCGCACCGTGCGGCGTAGCCAATCGACTGTGCACTCTGACTAACATATTGAGATGTCAACTACAACGGGCGAGCCCGTCACCACAGGACGTTTTAACGATTAGTCGTTCTATCGACCTGCAGTGAGCGTTTGAGAGATTTTCAAGACTTTGGACATAACAAATCCGACGTCTAGCTACGCCACAAACAGTGAGAGTCCAACGCCTTACCGCGAGTTAGCCAGGAATAAACCCGGCGGGCTCGAGATACTCGCGCCCTCACTTCCAATTGTGACCAGATTTCTCCGGTCTCTCGATTGGTTCCGAGTTCGAGGTCGCTTGCGCGGTCCTCTCCCTTACGAAGCGGTGAAACGGAGTACACCGAATCTGTCGCGGACCAAGGCGTCCTTTGCCCGGCTCTGAACCGGGATCGGATGGCCAATGGTCATTTCAAGAGCAGTCGCCGTAAGGTACGCAACTACCCCCGCTCTATAGGAAACAATACAGTTCCCAGACTCCCCCGACTGTTAGTCGGAGAGCACAATCGGACCTGGACGGTCTGCGCACGTGCGCCGCACGGTACGCAGACCGTCCAGGAGCGCCAGAGGTTTGATTCCCAGGGGAGACTGGTTGACCCAGTGTCCTACCCAGGTTCGCACCCCGTGCGTGGAGGCCGTCGGATGGGTGTTGACTCGTGAGTGTGACCGACCCTGAACACATGGGTCATCGTGGCCACCTCATCATGGGCCCGTTAGCTCCCATAACAGTCGGGGGAGTCTGGAAGCAGTACTGTTTCCTATAGAGCGGGGGTGGTTGCGGACCTTACGGCGACTGCTCTTGATACGACCATCGGCCATCCGATCCTGGGTGAACAGCCGGGCAAAGGACGCCGTGGTCCGCGATAGATTCGGTATACACCGTTTCACCGCTTCGTAAGGGAGAGGACTGCGCAAGCGACCTCGAACTCGTAACCAACCTAGAGACCGGAGTAATCTGGTCACAATTGGAAGTAAGGGCGTGAGTGTCGGCCCGCCAGGTAACATACCTGGCTATCTCGCGGTTAAGGCGTTCTACGCTCACTCCAGGGAGATAGAACGACTAATCGTTAAAACTTCCTGAGGTGACGGGCTGGCCCGCTGTATCTGTTGTCTGTACGAGGCCACGATATCTCAAGGACGTGTTTGTCCGAAACCAAACATTCTTCCGCAAATGCATTTTATTCATTTATGAAAACAATTATTGGTTAGATTTAGGGTCCGCTCCTACAATGAAAATTGTAGCTTCCATGCAGATATACCACTCTGAATTAAATTTACAGCCTGATAATGAACTTCGAATTAGTAAAAAAAACAGGCTATGTAACATTTTTTTGAAGTAGGGCACCCATTCTTCGTTATAAATGTCGAAAAGCTTGAAAGGTCGTCATTTTTAAACGCACTAACCGATTTGAAAAATTCTTTTGGCAATCTGTTTTATCCATCGTTGGGAAGATGTTGTGGAGGAGACTCCTCCCCTCTTCCTTATTCCCACCATCCGCCTTTTCTATATTTTCTTATTTATACAGCACTAAAATATATAAATTAAATACAAGTACTTGTCCGAATTATTCCCACTAATAGTTAAGTAAAAGCGGTGCAATGAATGCGTACATATGTTTAGACTGATGGTCGGGCCCGTAGAGTTGGCTCGCTGATGATGATGATGATGGTATGGCTGCAAGCCTGATGGGGTGGCGCCCGCCGATGATGACGTCACTGAAAATCAATGAAAGAAATGTGGCTTACATAGCATTTTATTAGCATGGGCTCAATAGACCGGAATTTTCGACTTTTTGCAAGAATATACACACAGGATTATTTTTGACTATTTACAGCCTGTCAGGGTGTTTTCTTATTTGGAAAATACAAGCTACATACACCCTTTGCGATTGCCCGGTGAATATACCCTAATGCCTAGAAGAAAAAATGAACAAAGGCCATGAGAGTAAGCCTAGTAGCTTCAAGACAAGAAGGCCATTTTAGAAAACCGAACCAAAAGCGCAAATCCTCGGTTTTGGAAAAAAATCAACTTTTGTTAAACTCGCAATAAAAACACTGTTTTAGGTTAACTGAGACGAGGCCACTCCACTGAAAGAAAATATAAATCTTTCGGATTAAAGGAAGAAGTAGCAGTGACAATAAGAGGTTCTTTAAAAGTCAAAATTTTCTAAAACCTCGGTCGTCGAAGTGTGGTACTGTTTATTTATTTATTTTATTTATTTAGGAATTAATTACTATGAAACATTGTTTTTGCTTATAAAAATAACAGGAACCGAATGGCAAAACCTTAACCTTTTGCTTATTTGATTCTGTCACCCAACTGGGACTAGCCCGTACTAGGATGGACAGGACTCTAATTTTACAATAAATTATGTAAAAGTTTTATTAAAATGCTCATAAAACTAAATTGCCCTAAAATATGATCCTAAAAAAAACAATCAAATAGAGTGAGAAAATCAGAATTGACATAAAACTAAAGTAAAGAGTAAGATAAATATATAATAAAAAATAAAAAGTCAGTAAGTAATATTTAATATATGTTAAGAAATATAAAAATGAATATAAAATACTTAGTCAAAAAAAAAAAAAAACTACAATTCATTGTCAAAACAATATATAACAACAAAATGAATAAGTAATTAGTTGAATGTTAAAATATAATCAACATACATACTATTTAAAAATATATTAATAATTTGTGCACCTAAGTTTTATCAAACTATAATTTCTAACATTTGATGTATGGTTAGTCTGTTATGACTCGAGAACCATTCCTTTATTTTATTTTTAATACCCTGAATGTCAAATTCATTTTTATTAGGTACATCCCTTATATTAAAGTGTTACATACCTTATAATAAAATTAACCATAATAAAAAGAATTATTTGATTAAACGCGGATTTATCGGCCGCCCAGCTGCTCAGTTTATAACAATATCATGGCTATAGACCGGTAAGTATTTTGTAAAAATATCTCATTCTCTTTCACAGTGCATGGAGCCCGTCTTTGGAATGCTTTGCCGAAAAATGTGAGAACCGCGCCAAGCATAACAACTTTTAAAAACAGACTCAGAGAGCATTTGAAATCTTCCAGATAAATTCCCTTTCCCCTCCCATTCCCCTCCTTTTAAAACTTTAGCGTCCTTATAGGTGTTAGATTATTTTGATGTGGCAAATCTGTGCCCACAAAGAGTAAAGTATATACTTCTTTCTATCCTCCTCTATTTTATTTGTCATACTCTTTATATAGGTTAAGTTATGTAGTCTACTCGCAAATAATGTTCTTACAATAGTATAGGTTAGCTCTAAAATATTGCCTGCAGGCAATAAGCTCGCCTTTTCTTAAGAATAAAGAGTTTTATTATTATTATTATTATATATAGATATTTATTTACAAACCTTGCTGTTGGGGTGATAGGGGCGATGGAGGAGTAGCTGCTCCCAAAGATGATAGGCGAACTTGATTGGGACCTACATTTTAAATAAAAATCATATTTTTTTGGAAACGACGGTTATTCAATAATATTCAAAAACTGTTAAACAAGTAAACTCCAGGTTCATCTACAAAACGTGAATAGTAGTCTAAAAATATTGTATAAGTCTAGGGTTGCCAGATGTGTTAAAAACGGACAAGTGTTTTTTTTTTAATACATACTAATATTATAAAGAGGTAAAGTTTGTGAAGTTGTAGGAAGTAATCTCTGGATCTACTGAACCGATTTTCAAAATTCTTTTACCAATAGAAAGCCACGTTATTTGTGAGTGTCATAGGCTTTATATTTATCCGAAAAATGAAAAGACTTTTTCGTGGTAGTCGGATTTGCAAAGTAAGTCGGAGTTAAAACGGTCGAACGAAAACGTTTCTAACTAACGCTGCTTTAACGATGAAAGATGTATGATTAAGTTCTAAAGAAAAGTTGTAGAGCTTGATAATGTCTACAAAAAAGTAAGCGACAGCATATGTCTAACTTTTATATTTAAGTCACGAAAAGTAGTATTTTATATTAAAAAAAATATTTAAATCGTTAGGTCATGTTTATTGGCCATATTATCAACAATTATGAATTAATATCAAAATAAGTAAATTTTTCCTCTCAAGTGTTTACAACAAAATACTTTTCTCTTTTACTGCATATAATTTCCCTTTTACTGCATAAATGGTTAAAGATATAAGACACTCACAAGAAGACACTCACAAATAACGGTAATTACATGACATTACATTTTCGTCGTGTCCAATTGACGGCTAAAGACCGCTCTTGGACGTGTCAAAATAATTGTGCTAGGTATTAAGTCTCGTTACTACTCTTTACTGAACATACATAGGTAGTCAAGAATTAACTACTAGATTGTCAAACTATAAATATAAATAATCAAAATAGAAGCCTAATATTTGAAGTAGTTAGTAATTTGAAAAGATACGTAGTAAAATTATTCTTCGTAATATTCAAATTGTCAGTAAAATGTTAAATAATCAAATTAAATCTACGTTATGCATTTTAAACAAAAAGTGCATATAAAATAAGACCATATAAAATAATCAGACAATAAGGCTCTACTTTTTTAAGTAATTTAAATAGGCACAATATTTGAAAAATCATGGCCCTCCATAATGTAGGCTGGCCATAATGTAGTCAATTACTAACTACTTCAAATAATGGCTGGCCATAATGTAGTCAAATTGGCATGCAAATACATACATACATATGCAGTAAAAATATAACCCTTTTTTTTGGCAGTCAGGAAATAAATCATAGCACTCTATACTAACCGAACCACACTCATAATTTCATCACAAGAAAAAAAGTTTCACAGCCCAACGAAGTGGGCACGGGTCAGCTAGTTTTTTGATAAATTTACTGAAAGTCACATAAAAGCTTAAGCATTGATTATACAACTAGAGCTTGTCAACTACCACGGGCGAACTTATCACTTCAGGTAGTTTTAACTATATTAGATCGTTCTATCTCCCGTGTGGCTGAGCGTAGAAGACTTGGGACGAAAAAAATCCACTGCCTAGTTACGAAACTTGCCCCTAAAGGACCAACGCCTTTCTGCGAGATAACCGGTTTAATCACAGAGGGGGCCGATTTTCGCGCCTTTACTTTGAGTTGCAACCAGATTACTTCGGTCTCCCGATTGGTTACAGGTTTGAAGTCGCTTGCGCGGTCCTCTCCCTTACGTAGCGGTGATACAGTGTCTACCGAATCTATCGCAGACAACGGCATCCTTATCCTGGCGCTTCAACCGGAATCGGGTAGCCGAATGTTCATTTCAAGAGCAGTTGCCGTAACCTTAACAACTACCCCCGCTCTATAGGAATAATACAATAGGACCCAAACCGTCCACGAGCGTCTAACGGTTGACGCCTGAGGGAAACTGGTCCGCTTGCCAGTGCCCTACCCGGGCTCGCGCTTCTGCGTGGAGGCCGCCGGATGGTCATTGACCCGTGCGTTTGGCCGACCCTACGCATATGTCTTAATGGCCAAACTGTAACAGGGCCCATTATCTCCGTATCATACAGTGTAATGTACATATAATCAATGGCTTAAGGTTATAAATAAGATGAAAACGAATTTACTGCGTGAAGTTTGTGAAACCCGATGTTTCAGCGATGTTGCAACCGCCGTTGTCCAGGGTAGACAGGGTAGAATATCCAGGGTAAACTGGTCTACCCGTCTTGGTTTGGAAAAGTAGGTAATTATTGCTGAATGTGGATTTTTACTGCTATTTCCTAGCTATCTCCTAGAGCAACGATATGCAGAGGACACCTCATGTGCTGCCGTCTATCCTAACCTCTTATCTGACGATTGAAGGACTGTCAACTCCCTTCCAGAATCGCAAATATCGTCGAGTGACGACAATCGTGTATCGTATCGTCGCTTGAGAATCCGGGGCTGGATGCTAGGGGCTTTAGTGTTACGAGGTTTTATCAAACACATGCATTTGGTATCGTCGGGGCAATATCGTTTGCCATAACCCCCCCCCCCCCCCCCCTCTTTCCCTTGATCCAGGGCCCACGAGTGGATCCCTATGAGTGAACGATAATGCAAAACTATTGATATTAATATGAACGTAACTGACGAAATGGATAATAGTGTAATGCCAGGAGTTTGGTTGTCGATTTGAAAATTTTGGTTTTCTAATACTAGCGCTCACCGTGACAAGGTGGACTTCCTGCCGAAGATCTGGATGCTATGGACAGCTGAGGAGAGTGTCTTCCGCCTTCCGAGGTAGAGCCAGCAGTTGTGCAAGGTCTGTGTCGACCGGACATAGACCTGCTTCTAGGAAACCTGCAACGTCAACGAGCACTGTTCTCTCATAAAGCTTACATCTTGTAGGAGGCATACTCCATAAGCTCCTTTATACCACTATATAGGTTATTGTAGACTATTTTTTCCGTTGCTGTAATTATTTTTTAACTATAACCATACGTCTATCTGTAACAAGCACTTTTACATTACATTACATTTTCGTCGTGTCCAATTGACTGCCAAAGACCGCTCTTGGACGTGTCAAAATAATTGGGTTAGGTAGTAAGTTTCGTTACTACTCTTTACTGAACATACATAGGTAGTCAAGAATTAACTACTAGATTGTCAAACTATATATATATATAAATAATCAAAATAGAAGTCTAAATTTGAAGTAGTTAGTAATTTGAAACATAGTAAGATTATTCATCGTAATATTCAAATTGTCAGTAAAATGTTAAATAATCACAATAAATCTACGTTATGCATTTTTAACTAAAAGTACAGATATGAGACCATATAAAATAATCAGACAATAAGGCTCTACTTTTTTAAGTAATTTAAATAGGCACAATATTTGAAAAATCATGGCCCTCAAATTCGGCCAGATTATATATAAAGAAGACTTCAATCTTAATTTCTGGCAGAGAAGTTTATACTAAAGACTATATAATAATATCAAAATAAGGTAAAGTTGTATAAAATTGTATAACATTAGCAAATGTACAAAGAAACATGGTAAAAATACTGTATAATATTTTTATATTTGATAAGGTTTTGTAAATAATCCGTTCATAGGATGATGATTCGCAGTAAAATAAAATTAGTAAAAGCTACTTAAAAAGTAGCGAAGGAAATACCAGAATGTATTGGGAAATTCTTATGTTTGAATGAGATATACTTACGGATGTGCACGACTTTCGACGGTGCAATGTAAGTTTAAAGGTCCTTTTGCAGTCGACTAACGATCACTATTCATCCATATATCTCATAAATAGGGCTTATCCTTATGCAACACAAAATACCTTCAATTGAGACGAATTAAGCGAAAAAATAACAAATTAAACTATCGATCACTTCGGTAAAGCCGTTTTCTAAATGAAAGTGACATTACGAAATAATTCAAATTTCGAATGCTACCAACATTTAAAATATGACACAATTGGCTGAGTTTGTTATCAACGAGCCATTAAATCGAAATATAAATAAAAAAACCTCCATATGCTCAATGAAATGAAAGAAGAAACTTCAATCTTAATTTCTGGCAGAGGAGTTTATAATAAAGATTGTATAATGTTATCAAAATAGGGTAAACCTCAGAGTATTCTTCTCGAGGAATACTCAGAGTATTCTTCTTGCCGCTGAAGAAGGAGCCACGGGCTCCGAAACGTCCGGCAAAGGTACAACCTTCACTAACCTTACAATTAAATATATATATATATATATATATATATATATATATATATATATATATATATATATATATATATATATATATATATATATATATATATATATATATATATATATATATATATATATATATATATATATATATATATATATATATATATATATATATATATATATATATATATATATATATATATATATATATATCCTTCTAGCCGTGTTCGGCCATAGCGACTGTATTGTAGATTCTAATGACTTCTTTAGTCTTCTCAGAGTCCATTGTTCGGAAGCAGTCAAGTGCGCAGGCTATATTATAGTGCACAGGTGGGCGCGCGACCACGGGTGCACTCTCTCTTCCTCCCTCTTCTGAACCCGATGGAACGGAGACCGTTACGACCAGAGAAAATTTGGATGCAGATAAAATAAAATTAATTAATTAATAGCCAACACAGCAATGGCTGTCATTGTTAAATTTGTACTCAATATTGCAGAGCTATTTTTTTCGGATTTAGTTCGTTTTTCCACACTGTCATTTATGAAATTGGTAGTTATGGCTTGTGGCAATGTTTAAGGTTTTTCTGGAGCTATTGTAGAGATGACCGGTGACTTATTGGTAGTTGTTGTAGTAGGCGGTGATGTAGAAGATGCATTATTGGATTTATCCTGGTTTTCTGATGATCTCGTGTTGTTGCTCATGGGGCTGTGTTGAATACAGCATACAGTCTCTTGTTCCGATATTATACAAAATTGTGATAGTCTCCCTTTTGGCAAATCCCCGTCAGTTTTTGGACAATTTTCCGGCGGTAGACATACTCCTAAAACGCCATTTATTTCACATGACTGTTCACGGCAGTGTATATGCCAGGTCCCTTGGCACTTCCGCAAGGGCTCTTTCCAATACTGGTAACGGCGATTATGTTGAAGAGGCATTGGTTGTCAGCTATCGTCACTTGCAGAGGTCCACCACTATCGCCTCCACGAGAGTCTCGTCCTCCTTCTAAGCTTCCAGCGCACAATTGATCGTCCGTTATACCTTGTGGTAACCTCTTTCTGAGAGTCTTTGCATATAGTCTTCGACAGGTCGTCTGGTCAATCAAATCCACCACCACCTTCAGTAAGTCGTCCGATGTATCTTCAGCAAAGTCGGTCTGCCCCCGATTATAGAAAGGGTGGTCTATCAGCATCTCCTTGATGTTTTTTTTTAATTTTATGTCCTCCAGCTGTTTAAATTTTGTAGGGAGTAGATTATAGAATTTAATGCTAAGGTACAAGTAGCTTTTCTGTACTTTTGCCAGTCGTATTCGGGGTACGCATAAAAGGGAGCTACAAGCAATATGGGTGATTTCAACCGACGAGCGAAGTTGTAGCAGTTACTGGATTATTTCTCGCTTCAGCAAATAAATCCAGTTATGTATTATCAATCTAGTGTTTAGTGTGATAAAAACTGATTATAAAAGCGACAATTCACCTAAATTGCTGTCTCCGCGGGGTGAGCGGTGATCCTTCGCTGATTTGTCCGAAAGCTGCGGAAGACTGACCATTAACCTGCAAAAATGTATGCAGAGACGTTAGAAGACAAACTGTATACAGTCGCCATACTTTCGATTTATGAAACAACTTTTATAAAGCTATTAAATATTTGTTGATGTTGAAAAAAAATAATTTACAATAAAGTATACAAAATATGAAGCATACTGAATGAACATAAGGCTACATGACAGGTGGACGACCTTAAAAATAAGAAAAAGAACAAAGGTGAGCGATGTTTTGCACAAAATTAGAAAAGTCAAGTGGAACTGGACTGGCCACATCAAGGGATTTCGGGCGCTAATGGGCCCTTGCTGAGTTGGCCACGAAAACCCATTCTGTTCAGGGTTGGTCACACTCACGGGTCAACGCCCATCCGGTGGCCTCCACGCATGAAGTGCGCCCCTGGGTAGGAATCTGGCCTTAGGGCTAGTTTCCCCTAGGAATCAACCTTCTGGCGCTCCTGGACGGTATGTGCACCGTGCGGCGTAAGCCAATCGACTGTGCACTCTGACTAACAGTCGGGGGAGTCTGGAAGCAGTACTGTTTCCTATAGAGCGGGGGTGGTTGCGGACCTTACGGCGGCTGCTCTTGAAACGACCATCGGCTACCCAAAGGATGCCGTGGTCCGCGATAGATTCGGTATACACCGTTTCACCGCTTCGTAAGGAGAGGACCGCGCAAGCGACCTCGAACTCGTAACTAATCGAGTGACTGGAGTAATCTGGTCGCAATTGGAATTAAGGGCGTGAGTGTAAGCCCGCTGGGTAACACTCCTGGCTATCTCGCGGTTAAGGCGTTGGCCTCTTACGGGCATGTGGCGGAGCTTGACGGTGGACTGTTTTGTCCAAAACTTTTGCGCTCACTCCAGGCAGATAGAATGAGTACCTAATAGTTAAAACTTCCTGAGGTGACGGGTTCGCCCGTTGTAGTTAACAACTCTAGTTGTCTGATTCCGGTCGGTTCCAAAGCTCGAGAGCGCCTCTTCGCTGTAATAATAGTCCGAAACTGCTACATGTATGCAAACAGAGTCCAATCAATACCATTGTTGAGCACCCCAACAAACTGCGCAATTTTAAAGAGAAGGAATATTCAATATGTTTTAATTTACCAAATATCAAATGGGATGAATTGAACCAATCAGCTTGCACTGAGGTAGAAAAACTGTTTATGGAAATGTATGCAGACACTTCTCTAACACAACTTTTTAATCAGCCAACAAGATACAGAAACAAGCAAATCTCTCTACTTGACTTGATCTTATGCAACGACCAAGGCCTTATTACAGATGTCAAATACATGTCACATATTGGAAAAAGCGACCATATTGCGATTATGGCAAACCTGCAAGCTGAGACTAACTTTGCTAAACCAGTAGAAAGCAGAGAGCCGAGACGATGTTTTTGGAAAGCAAATTTTGAATTCATCAGAAAATCTCTTGAGTTGGAGGAGCATCTAATGGATCTTAGCCATCCTTCACATCCTAACATCGGCACTAATGACAACTGGGAAAACCTCAAAATGGCATTAAAAAGCACTCTGGATAAATACACACCATCATCATTAAATAAAAAACGCCCCAAGGAAATTAACAAACCCTGGATTAGCAGAGATATCCATAATTTATCAAAAGAAAAACGGAAGCTTTGGGATATCTACAAAATTAAAAAAGATGATTCTTCTTACCGGCAATATCGAATAATTAACAACCGACTTGTCTCAGAAATCAGAAGATCCAGAGAAAACTTCGAAAGAAACCTCGTCAACAATGGAGCTAAATCATTCTATGGATATATCAAGATGCAACTTCAATCCAAAGCTTCTACTCCACTAGAACTCTACAACAGCACAACTGACTCCAAGACAAGCAACCCTCTTGATATTGCGGAAATTTTTGCTAAGCAGTTTAATAATGCCTACGTTTACGAACCTGATGGACCTTTACCACCTCTAACTAACCTGACCAGGGTAAACAATTGTTTTGATGATGTTCATATTAGTACAGATTTAGTGGAAAAAACCTTAAAAATGCTAAACGTCGAATCCGCCATGGGTCCAGACCACTTACCGGCTTTAATCTGGAGGGAATGTGCAAGTCAGTTGAGTAAAACGCTAGCTGTAATTATGCAGCAATCAATCACATCAGGGAAATTACCTGCAGACTGGAAACACGCAATTGTAACCCCCATCTATAAAAAAGGAGATAAGCGCACTGCTTCCAATTACCGTCCTATCAGCTTAACTTGCATTGCTTGCAAATCCATGGAAAGAATCATTGCAGCAAAATTACGCGAATTTATATCGCTAAACAAAATTGTCCCTAATGAACAGCACGGCTTCATTCCCGGGCGATCCACTGTCACCAACTTACTTCTTTGTCTCAACCGCTGGACTGAGAACTGGGATGGGGGTATACCGACAGATGTTATATATCTCGACTTCGAAAAGGCCTTCGACAGAGTTCCTGTAAGAAGACTTTTGCAAAAACTTGAACATCTCGGAATTCGAGGGAAAAATTTAAGTTGGATATCAGACTTCTTAACCGGTCGCACCTTCCGAGTGAAAGTAGGCGACTTTAAATCTGAACATTTCGCTGTATCCAGTGGTGTACCCCAAGGGTCAGTGCTCGGTCCAGTTTTGTTCACCTTGTATATTACGGATCTTCAAGCCTCAATCACATCGCAGAGCAGCTACTTTGCCGATGACACAAAATTCTTCGCCAATCCTATTCTATGCAGTGGACAGCTTCAGCAAGATCTTGACAAGATCAAAGCGTGGACGGAAGATTGGTTGCTTACCTTAAACGTTGACAAATGTGTAGTGCTTCATATCGGGAAAAGCAACCCCAACAAACAATATTTTCTGGCAAACGCCCAACTAGAAGCAGTCAAGCAACAAAAAGATCTTGGAATAACAATTACTGATGATCTCAAATGGGAGAAACACATAATTGCAATTGCTAAAAGAGCCAACTCTATTCTCTATCTAATAAGGAAGGCTTTCCAACATCTATCAATAGAGGTTTTTATCAAGATCTACAAGGCATATGTGAGACCTATTCTTGAGTATGGCTATCAGATCTGGAACCCATACTTTTGCAAAGATGTAGATATCCTGGAAAAGGTACAGCGAAGGGCAACCAAAATGCCAGTGGGCCTGAAGAATAGGAATTATGAAGATCGCTTGAAATTACTTGGAATTACTACACTCAAACAAAGAAGACAAAGAGGGGACCTGATTGAGACATATAAAATTCTAACGCATTATTACGATGTACCTGCACTGAAGAATATTTACAAATTCAACGTCAACACAAATCTTCGAGGTCACAACAAAAAACTCAACCGTACAAAATTTAAATCTAATCCTCTTAAGAACGTTTTGCCAAATAGAGTGGTGGACATGTGGAATAAACTACCATTTGAAGTGATTAGTGCAATCTCTGTCAATCAATTTAAAAACAGACTCGATTTGTACCTAAAAACTTGTTAATATTGTTTATATTATATTGTTAATATTGCTTAGCTTTACAAGATCTGATCTGGACGTATCAGCAAAGCTGCCTGTCCAGAATAAATAATAATAATAAATAATAATAATAATATTATTTTTATTGCAAAATGGTTAATTTAATAATTCCAATAAATAAATAAAAAAAATACAACACAATACAATACAATACAATCAACTACTCCAGTAGATAGGCATTCCTACAATTGGATGCGTCACAAAGTTAAATGCTTAAAATGTAATTATTAAAAACATAACTATCATGATAGTTGTCAAGGCTGTAATATTATATTCAATATTAACTACTTACAAATAATCAAAATATACTAATGTCATTAAATAGTAAGAGAGAATGATATGTTAAAATAGAAATGAAAATTCTATGAAATGAAAAAATCAACGTAAAATAATTTTATTGTCAATCCAGAAATATGCCTTCATATTTTTTAAACATAAATAGATGTTTACTAAATTATATGAGAATTAGAATGTCAGCTATCGTAATTCGGTTATTTTTAAAATTTTACAAATTTTGCTAATTATCAACATGGAAAATAAACTCGGACTTTTCAAACTCCCTTATACCATAAATTGGGTTTCTTACCAAACTATTTATAATTATCTTTTTAAATTGGTCCTCTCCAGGGCTTTTCATTTTCTCTGGAATCTTATTATAGAAGGAAAAATTTTGGTGTATAAAACTGTATCGCACTTTGCTAAGTCGCTGTCGGTTTATGCGGAGATTGAATTTATTCCTCGTATCGTGATGATGAAAATCACTATTCATCGGAACTTCTGCTAGGTGTCTACGAGCGTACATAATATTTTAGTAGATGTAGGAAGAAAATAGAGTCATGATTCCTGATTCTACGAACAGCGGCTTACAAGAACTTCTTGGAGAGACTATATAAACTGCGTACCGCTCTTTTCTGGAGAAAAAAAATTCTTTTGAGTTTGGTGCCATTCCCCAAAACAGAAGGCCATACGTTATGATGGAGTGGAAATATGCAAAATAAACAGATTTAGCGGCTTCAAAACCACATAAATTTCTTATCTTTCTAATAGCGAACATGGCACTGCAGAATTTCAATATTAACAACTGAATTATTTGATCACCTTGCAAGTATCCAATCGCTTCCTTGGCGGGTCTATAGGGCCGTGCTGGGGTACCAGCGTCGTGTCGTCTTCGGATGCCGGCCTTCGTCGCTTCCTCTCCAGTAGCAGAAAGTAGATCACCTTTTCCGTATTGTGACTGAAACGGCAGAAAAACGATGCGTCAATCTTAGCGCGTTAGCATAGAATAGAATAGAAATTGTTCAATGCTTTGCCGTCATCGACGAGAAGACTTGAGATGGCAGCATATAAAATCTGCTTGAAAAATCAGTTAGTCAAACATGCCCTTTACAAACTGGACGACTTTTATGATATTGCGTCCACAATTGCTTGATTATAAATAACCATATTACGACTATACTTTCGCACTAAGTTTTAGATTTTATTGACATTGTTTTTAATTACGCATGTTTCAGAATTTTTCTTTTTCATTATTATTTATTGTTTGATTATAAAATCGAAGACTATCGCGGAAAATGCTCAGTGTCGCATAGATCGCGTGCTCGATTCACGAGCGACGTTTGCACTGAACGTAGATGGTAGGGATGATGGTGTGAGCTTGCATGCAAATATCTGTCCGTATGTGTGGGCTTCCGATATACCGTATGTCCGAGAGTATTGTCACTTCTCCTCGTCACTTTGACATCCAAAAATGGTAAGGAGCCGTCCTTCTCTACTTCATAGGTGAAACTGATTTTTGGGTGTATGGAGTTTAGATGACCTAGGAATTCTTTCACCGTTTGAATGTTGCCTTTCAGTATGCAGAAGGTATCATCCACGTAGCGAAGCCAGAGAATGGGTTTAGTTGTTTGCGGCCTACCCGCAAAACAACGGACTGACAGCTCTTCAGTCTACCCTAGACAACGGCGGCTGCAACGTCACCGAAACGTCGGGTCCTACAAATTTCACGAGGTAAATTCGTTTTCTATCCTATTTATATTGTATGATTATTGATTATTTTGTAAATTTTACTATTTTTAAGTAATCACCTCTGATTACAATTATTTTTTTTTCCTTTTAATTAATCAAAGCGGTTTTATCATCCGATAAATTATGATTGTAAAATTTGACATGTTCCTCAGTAATGTGAAATGCTTTTATGGAATGAATAAATGATGATGATGATGATGATGAGTATAGAAAATCTTTATTGTGCTATGGAAACATTACTTAATGAATATTAAACTGATTTTTATAAAAAAAAGACAGTTTATGCGCAAATGGCGGACTTATCGCAATAGCGATATCTTACAATCAATCATTTGATAAACTAATTATTAATTGTCACCGTACAATACACACAGAATTAATTAATGTAAATTAAAAATATCCTAATACTCATATATGTCAAACACTTATGCTCAGGTTGCCCAGGGAATGGATAAAGGAGAGGTTAGGGAAGTATTTGTTTAGTGGCTGTTGGAAAATAAATGTTTCTTTAACAACTTTTTGAAAGTGAGCAATGAAGATGCACCATTGATTATATATAATGGTATAATATTAGAATGCTCAACTCCATAGAACGATTTGGCAACCCGTTCGACAAGGCGAAATGCAAATGGCGGTGATAGCATTGCCGGCTAAACTAATAGCCATTTATTTGGCCCCGTAAACATGGATAATAAAGTTTTTTAAACACTGACCAATTGGTTACAAAAACGCAATAGATAACAATAATAACAATCAACTATTAGTGCCATCTATTGTCATCCTAAATATTAATTTCATAAATTAAATCGATGAGCGCCCTTCCTCTGCCGGCGCACGAACTCGATTGGGTTCCGTTGCAAATGCTTCGGCCGGCTCAGTTTGTTTCTCGGACAAGGGCGGGTTTGGGCCAAGCGCCAACAAAAGGTGTTAATATTTAATTTAAATATATGGCGGAAAATAAATATTATTAGTATAGTTTGTACATGAGATATTCCAACCAAAATTTCACCACCAACAAAGCGTCTGAGTACCAAATTTCAAGTCTCAAAGTCCAATATTTTGAGATTGAAATATGACTAGTGCGCCCCCCGGTGGACCGATTTCAACCACAACTCTTGCCATGACCAAATGACGCCTGCATGCCAAATTTCAGCTCCATCGGATCAAGCGTTTGGACGTCATCGTGGAGGAATACACACATACAGACATACAAAGAGACAGAAAGACACACAGACAGACTTCCAAATGGAAATGGTTTTAATCGTCTCAAGGGGTCTCAAAATGGATATATTCGTCTTCAACTCTAATAAAAAATGTAGCGTGTTCACAATATATATGCGTACCCCGAATACGACTGGCAAAAGTACAGAAAATCTACTTGTACCTTAGCATTAAATTCTATAATCTACTCCCTACAAAATTTAAACAGCTGGAGGACATAAAATTCACCCTTTCTATAATCTGGCCGAATTTGAGGGCCATGATTTTTCAAATATTGTGCTTATCTAAATTACTTAAAAAAGTAGAGCCTTATTGTCTGATTATTTTATATGGTCTTATATCTGTACTTTTAGTTTAAAATGCATAACGTAGATTTAATTTGATTATTTAACATTTTACTGACAATTTGAATATTACGATGAATAATTTTACTACGTATCTTTTCGAATTACTAACCACTTCAAATATTAGGCTTCTATTTTGATTATTTATATGTATAGTTTGACAATCTAGTAGTTAATTCTTGACTACCTATGTATGTTCAGTAAAGAGTAGTAACGAAACTTACTACCTAACCCAATTATTTTGACACGTCCAAGAGCGGTCTTTGGCCGTCAATTGGACACGACGAAAATGAAATGTAATACTTTCCCTCCCCTTCGGTTGGTGGGTGGGATTTGTTAAAGACTTCCTAATTTCTATAGAAATAAATACTGGGCACTCACTTTGGACTGAGAAGCTCCTGGATTAGTTTCTCTTTATGTTTGAAACAACCTAAACTGCAAATAGCCTGAAAACAAAAGGAAAAACTTAATAATCACAATCGCAAATGATGACGTTTGAAGATAGAATGATTGTGACCTGTAATACATCTGGATCTACGGAGTCAATCGACTGGAGAACCCTCGTCTGGACCACCTCCATCATCGGTAGTTCTAGTTCCATTTCTCCTCTGCCCCCGGCGGTAACCCAAGGGTGCTTGTTTATTTCTGATAACTGAAACATAATAGAGATATTGGTGTACATTGGGAACGAGTGGAATGTTCCATGTTGGGTGTCTGACTATTCTACTGAAACGTATAAGCATATATTTTATTTGCAGCTGCCAATAAAAAAAATCAGTTGTGTCACTCCAAGACTTTCCCGGCAAGTAGCCATGGACTAATTTCTTCTGAATCAATTAAATCGATGAGCGCCCTCTCTCGGCCGACGGACGACGGTTGGGTTTTATTGCGACACAATCAGGCGGAGCGATTCGTTTTCCGGCTAAGAGCGGGTATGGGCCGTGCCAACTGTTGGCGTTAATATATAATTAAAACCTTCGGCGGAATTTAAATATTATTAGTGTAGCTTGTATATGAGATGATCTTACCAAAATTCACAATGTAATTTTTGCCCAAAAAGGCATCTGTGTACCAATTGTCAAGTCTGCCAAATATTTCAAAATTGATATATGACTGTTTCACCCCCTGGTGGACCGATTGCAACCACAATCTTTTAAGGTCTTGTCATGACCAAATGATGCCCTCATACCGAATTTCAGATCAATCGGATGAAGCGTTTGGGCGCTGTCGTGAAGTAATACACACAGACAGATGCACAGTAGGTCGGTGTCTACTACAGTTGGCGAACCCATCACCCCAGGCTGGTATAACGATATGTGATCGTTCTGTCTGCTGTGGGATGAACGTAGAAGACTTAGAGACAAGACAATCTACCGTCTAGCTCCGCCAACAAGCCCTTTAGAAGGTAACGCCTTACGCGGGGCAGTGGGAAAGGTATCCAGCGGGCAACCTGGCCACCTAATTACCACTTTTGGTAGGATATCTTCATCTAGAGTTAACCTTCAGGATACCTCCGTCCTCCCGACTGGTTTATATATTTATTTATTTATTTAAGAATTAATTACTATAAAACATTGATTTGCTTACAAAAATAACAGGAACCGAATGGCAAAACCTTAACCTTTTGCTTATTTGATTCTGTCACCCAACTGGGACCAGCCAGTTCTAGGGTGGACAGTACTCTAATATTACAATCAAGTTTGTTTGATTGCTTGATCGCTTACAGATGTACAAGTTTTAGTAAAAAGCTAATAACACTGAATTGCCCTAAAATTTGGTCTTCAAAAAAAAAATGTAGTAAAAAAAAATAGCAATAATAAAAAATATTAAAAGAAAATATAATAAATAAAATGCAATTCCATTATATAATCGGCAATAATATAAAATTTGATTAAATAATATAAGTAAAATTATATGTGAGAAAAAAAAGAAACAGTCATTAATATTTAATATATGTTGAGTAATAAAGGATTTAATATGAAAATATCTAGTCAAAAAAAGTACAATTCATCGTCAAAATAATATATAACAACAAAGTCAAATAATTGTTGGTAGTTAGTTCAATGTTAAAATATATTCATATATATCCTTCTAGCCGTGTTCGGCCATAGCGACTGCATTGTAGATTCTAGCGACTTCTTTAGTCTTCTCAGAGTCCATTGTTCGTAAGCAGTCAAGTGCGCCGGCTATATTAAAGTGCACAGGTGGGCGCGCGACCACGGATGCACTCTCTCTTCCTCCCTCTTCTGAACATGATGGAACGGAGACCGTTACAAGCAGAGAAAAGTTTGGATGCAGATAAAATAAAATAAATTAATTAATCGCCAACACAGCAATGGCTGTCATTAATAAATTTGTACTCAATATTGCAGAGCTATTTTGTTCGGATTTAGTTCGTTTTTCCACACTGTCATTTATGAAATTGGTAGTTATGGCTTGTGGTGATATTTGAGGTTTTTCTGGAGCTATTGTAGAGATGACCGGTGACTTATTGGTAGTTGTTGTACTTTTTCAGTATTCAGTATTCAGTTTATTTATTCAAAATATACAATAACAGCATGAATTAGGAATTAAAGCTAATTATCGCATATTAGAATTCGTCAGTTTATATGTAGATATAAAACTATTTAAGCATAAATATTAATTCAACAATAGCATTGACTAAAGTCGGCTTTACACGACAGACAAATATTTAAAAAAAAAAAAATAATAGAGCTGAATCCATGTACACATGTATACATATAAAATAGATTATTATTATAAGAATATTAATAGTCATCAAGCACTTTATACAAAAAATAATCACACAATTGGAAGTATCGATACAAAATTGGAAAAAAACAACGTATGTATATGATCAGGTATGTTACATTACACATTGTAATCTACATATTAAATATTAAATTCATAATATTATAATTAAATAATAAAAACTAAAATGAGGTACCTGAGAGTTACATATTAATGTTATTCCCATTTCAAAGAATTGGCATGCTCAAAAAAATCACCCAGCTTATAGAAAGCATGTGTGGATTGCAGCTTTTGTTTTATAAATCTTTTAAACGCCTTTGTTTCCATCTTCCTTGTGGAGAGTGGTAGCTGGTTAAAGAGCTTATAGCTCAAATATCCAAAGGACTTTTGTGTCTGCGTAAGGCGTACTTTAGGCAGGATAACGTCATCACGTCTGCGTGTATTGTGGGAGTGCATATTCCCGTTTACCTCTTGTTCGTTAATATTTGATTTAGCATATAGTAGACATTGTAAAATATATTCAGACGTAAAAGTCAGTATTTTGTACTTAAGAAAATATGGTTCGCAGTGCGTGTCACGGGATACTCCTGCAAGTGCTCTCAATGCACTTTTCTGTAAAATGAAAACCCTAGAACTGTCTGTGGCATTCCCCCATATCAGTATACCATAACTCATTTTAGAATGGAAACAGGCATGATACGCAGTTATTGCAGCGATTTCACCAGCTAAGAATTTAATCTTTTTTATTGCATATATTGCCGAAGAAAGCGCACTACATAGTTCATTAATATGGATGTTCCAGCTAAGATGATGATCGATCATGATACCTAGGAACTTTGTCGATTTGCTTAATTCTAGAGTACTGTTGTTTAGAGTTATATTGAATGGTATAGCAGACGATTTATATTTTGAGGAGAAGTGCATAGTTACGGTTTTTTTTGCATTAAGCAAGAGATTATTCTCTGTGAACCATGAACTTGCTAGGTTTAACGCATGATTGGCATTGGTCATTAGGTCGTTAAGATTGTTATCGTGAAACAGGAAACTTGTATCATCCGCATAGAGCAAGGTTTTGGTGTAGGCGGGCAAGCAATTGCCTATATCATTAATGAAAAATAAAAATAATAATGGACCAAGAATCGATCCCTGGGGAACTCCGCAGGTTATCGGTTGAGGTGTAGATCTAAATCCACCTATTTCTACTACCTGTGACCTGCCTGTTAAGTAGGATTTCATCATGTTATCGGCTTTGCCCCGAATCCCATAACTGTTTAATTTATTGAGCAGTATTTCGTGGTCAACCGAATCAAACGCTTTGGATAGATCACAAAAAACTGCCACGGGTTGGGAAGAATTTTCAAAAGTGTCGGTAATGAAATTTACCATCTCCGAAATCGCCGAGGTGGTGGACATGTTCTTCCTAAAACCATATTGATATTTATTTAGTATATCGAATTTATTTGCGAATAGATATAGCCTGTTATATAAAATTTTTTCGAAAATTTTGGAGAAAGCTGGAAGCAGTGAAATTGGCCTGTAATTTTCAGGATCAGTTTTGTTCCCTTTTTTAAAGACTGGTACTATCTTTGCTATTTTCATTAAATTTGGGAACACACCTTGTTTCATACAATTATTAAAAATAGACCTCAAGGTGTTGGAAATCGTTGGTGATATATTCTTTATTAATTTAATCGAGTGTGCCCAGATATCCATTGATGTTTTTGTTTTAATGCCATTCAAGGCCTTATCAAATTCAATGGAAGTTATAGGATGCAACAGTATTGATGCTGGTATCTCACCTACAATTGTTGAAGAGGGTAAACTAGGAGAATTTGTCATTCGTTTAACAGCGTTTGTAAAATATTCATTGAGTATATTTGCCGTTTCTGTAGGATCAGAGACTTTAGAACCATTGTGAAGTAATTGAATAGGTTCATTTGCCTTACTTGAAATATTTCTCCCCTCTCTATTGATGATACTCCACATAGTTTTGGTTTTGTTATTCGACTGCTTAATCTCTTCTTCTATAGTATTTTTCTTAGCCGCTACTACTGCTTTGTCATATTTTTGTTTACAGTTCGTATAATAGTCTTTAAGTAATGAATTTGTGTTTTGATTTAAATTATCCTGTAGAATTTGAAGTTTTCCTAGATCGTTTCTAAGCTCATTATCAATCCAAGAAGGCGTACCGCCTTTTGTTGACACTAGTCTGTATTTCGAGGGAAAGCAAGCTTCAAAATGACGATTAAAAACTTTTATAAAATTGTCATAGTCAGAATTTGGGTCTGATGAATCAGTAGTAAAGCATTCTTTATTTAATAGTCTAATAAATGAGTTAATAGCGTTAAAGCCGAATTGTCTTTTCCACACATGCTTACTATTTGGGTTCGTCAAATTTGATTCTAAGTGGATCATCTGAGCATTATGGTCAGAAAAGGGTATAATTACATTATCAATAGAGCAAAAATTTGCCGTTCTATAAAATATGTTATCGATGCAGGTCGCACTGAGTTCATTAATCCTGGTTGGAGTATTAAATGCCATCGTAAAGCCACATGATGTAAAAGAGTCTCTTAGCTATTGCCTGAGTTTTCTAGGATATTAACATTAAAATCACCACACACCACAATCTGCTTGGAGGAGTTTGAGAGTTTGTCCATAATCGATTCGAGGCAAGACATGAACACGTTAAAGTCACTGTTTGGGGCCCTATAAATACAAACAATGACACATTTCTGTTGTGTAATTTCTACACAGGATATTTCCGTGTTTCGTTCTACGGATAATGATGTTATATCATCCCTGGTTTTGACATTTATCTCATTTTTAACCATGATACTAGGCGGTGATGTAGAAGATGCATTATTGGATTTATCCTGGTTTTCTGATGATCTCGTGTTGTTGCTCATGGGGCTGTGTTGAATACAGCATACAGTCTCTTGTTCCGACATTATACACAATTGTGATAGTTTCCCTTTTGGCAAATCCCCGTCAGTTTTTGGACAATTTTCCGGCGGTAGACATACTCCTAAAACGCCATTTATTTCACATGACTCTTCACGGTAGTGTATATGCCAGGTCCCTTGGCACTTCCGCAAGGGCTCTTTCCAATACTGGTGACGGCGATTATGTTGAAGAGGCATTGGTTGTCAGCTATGTCAATACAGTTTCTTAATATATTCAACATACATGTTTAAAAATATGTTTAAATTTGTGCACCTAAGTTTTATTAAACTATTATTTCTAACATTTGATGTATGGTTAGTCTGTCATGACTCGATAACCATTTCTTTAATTTATTTTTGAATTCCCTAAATGTCAAATTCATTTTTATTTCCATATTGATCAGATTGTAAAATCTCGGCGCAATGAAAAAGTAATGTCTTTGTCCAAATGATGTTTTCATTCTGGGTATTATCCATATAGGTTACAAGTCCAAAGCCGCTTACGCGGCCTCTATCTGCTGTTTTACACCGGTAATTCAGTTTTAATTTATCACGGACCTGAGCGTCCTTTGCCGCGAGATCGGGTGGCTGAAGGTCATTTTCAAGAGTGGCATGACAGCAGGTCTACGTCCACCCGCGCTGCTTAGAAGACAGTATATTTCCATAGTCTCCAGACTCCTTCAGCAATTAGTCAGAGTGCACAACCGATTGGCGACGTCGAACGGTGCGCAAACCTCCAGTAGCGCCGGGAAGCAATTCCTGTGCAAAATCTTGCGCAGGAATTTTGCATTCTTTGAAGTCTCCGCTCAGTCTTCCTATACAGACAAGGGGCGTACGCATAGTTGCAATAGTCCATTATCCGTCCGAGGTTAAACTAATCCATTGTCTATGTGGAAGCTCATGGTCTGAAACCCAGACATTGGGATCGTTGACGATATGTTTAATGAAATGGAGCAAGCGTCGCGTCGTCGGAACAAGCTTCAAAGCCGGTTTGTTATTGTGACAAAAGGGTTATTATGACCATTGGCCATCCGATCCCGGTTCAGAGGCGGGCAAAGGACGTCATGGTCCGCGATAGATTCGGTATTCACCGTTTCACCGCTTCGTAAGGGAGAGGACCGCGCAAGCGACCTCGAACTCGGAACCAATCGAGAGACCGGAGAAATCTGGTCACAATTGGTAGTTAGGGCGCGAGTGCCGCCCGCCAGGTAACATACCTGGCTATCTCGCGGTAATGCGTTGGTCTCTAACGGGCTGTGGCGTAGCTAGACGACGGATTGTTTTGTCCAAAGTCTTCTACGCTCACTCCAGGGAGATAGAACGACTAATCGTTAAAACTCCCTGTGGTGACGGGCTTGCCCGTTGTAGTCGACACCTCAAGATGAGAATGCAATAATATACTGCAATTTATAGTATCGTGCTTTTCTTGAAATAAATAAATAAATTGTCGCATTTGTAGATATGCATATTCTTCGGAGCTCTCTAGACGATCAAGCATGCTTGTCAAGCATCGCGTTGCTGGCTGGGAGGGGATCGTAAACCGCAAGAAAATATGCAAATATTTTTTTTTATATTTACCAAAACTGCCTCATTTTGTTGTTTATGCCAGGGAGTCTCGTTAATTAGAAGTAATTGATTGATACATGCCATGACTCCAAAACTACAAAATAAGGCATTTTTGGTAAATATTTTTAAAAAATATTTGCATATTTCCTACGGTTTACGATCCCCTCCCAGGCAGCGACGCGATGCTCGACAAGCATGATTGATCGTCTAGAGAGCCCCTCCAGCACGATGACGCGTCTCCACTACACATAGGTGCGTCACTAGAGGTTTTTTTTTTAAACGAGTATTATTTTTGATCAGGAAGTTGCAATGGTAATCTCCCGGATCCATAATATCTCCCAGAATATTTTGTACTTAATTAAATTTATTTTATAATTATTTTCTACTAGTTTTATTATTTTTGATTTTTAATGATTATTTGGTAAATTTCTTTTTTTACGTAAATATATCATTTTCCTAACATCTTTTCATAAAACTACACTCTAAATTGTAAAATTTAAAATATCATAAAATTGGCGTTTTCCTTGGAACAGGCACTGCCTAGTTAGGAGTGACGCAATATCATTGTGTAAAATAATTCCTAAATTTATTTTTTTCTAAATAAATAAATAAATAAAAATAATAAATAAAAACAATCTTCAGACTCTCGTCATCGTGTGTAATGAAAGGTACACACGACAACAAAACAAACGACTCCAAACTCGACTATCTTAGCACTTTCCATCAGGGAGTTTCTGTGGCAATCTTCCGGCTCAATCCTCAGACTTTCGTTACCATGTGTAATAGAAAGTAGGTACTCATGAAAATAAAACATAGAAGCCCGAATTCGACTATATTACCATTTGCTTTCAGGGAGTTGCAGTCCCTTCATCCAGGAGTTATTATCAACTCAGATCGATGTACATAATATTGCTTTGTCACCGAACTTACATAAGTATGCCGAATATCAATTCAATCGGATACCAGAAGGTGGTTGAAAAATGTTTGCAAATTTTGAAATACAACTTACATAATACGAATATTGCAAGCTCTTCGGCTACGTAACGACCAAATTTGGTTGCACATCAGAACACCGTTGACTACGTAACGACCAATATTGGCGGCTTGCTCCGAAGCGCACTGTAATATTATTTTCTAATTCGAACGCATCCTATAATCCATACCAAATATCTCATTATTACCATAAATACATAGACGGCCGCGCGTCATTTCGAGGATATTTCTGGTAAAATTCCATTGTCAAACATCATCATTTTTTTTTTCTCCAGAAATCATCAAAATTTGTATTGGTTTCTATGAGCTAATATCTAAATGTACGTAATACGTAATACGCAAAATTACGCAAATAAGCAAAACGAAATATTACCTTTGATATCGAATCTCATAAAGATCACGATAGTATTTACAATTTCTAAATGGGGTTCCATATTTTTCCGTAAGACAAGTACAAGGTAGAAATTCCGGTTTTTTTTCACTTTTTCGAATTTTCCATATTTATTCAAATTTATCTAATTGTTTTACAAAATGAGATTTCAATATACTATATAATAAATTTCAATGCTATCATTGAACAGTTATTCCTTTTATGATTTCTATAGTAGTTCCATAGTTATAGTACTTTTTGTCGAGCGCGGCGATATTGCAAGAAATTCCAATAAATTGCTACGGTCTGCCATGAAATTATGCCGCTACTCGAAGGGTTAAAATAAAGCTCGTAAAAAGACACCTATTGCCTACTCCTGTTAATTTCTTTTCTATTAAAAAAGATGCTGTTAGAATAGTATGTATTTGATTTGAGATGATTTCAGGTTCAAACTAAACGAAGCAATACACAACGATGTAAATCGGTAGCACTCACAGTTAGTCTTTTCTCTGGATTGACTTCGATCATCCCTCGAAGCAGCTGCTGGCAGTCCGGCGGCACGAAATGTGGAACGTGAAACACTCCACGTTTCACCTTTTCCAGGAGCTGCCTAAGGTTGTCGTCGTCGAAGGGCAACGCGCCCACCAACAAGGCGTACAAGATCACCCCACACGACCAAACGTCCGCTCTGCGACCGTCATATTTTTCTCCCTACGAATAAAATAATACTATAGTTTGACTTTAGCTCTGTAACTACGTGCCATGCGTGATTCTTTTATATGTCGTTGAGTAGAGCAAAGTAGCCATTACTCAGAACCTCTGACTCATATACTTAGCTAGATGGCTCCAGCGCCGCGTGACATACGTCGCAGTTTAAGCTAAAAATTGAAGCTTAAAATGTCAATTACAATTACAATTTAGTTCTGCTCCAGTAGGTAGGCTTTCCTACACTTGATGCGTCTTTGCCTCTAAAATTTTAAATAATGTAATAAATTAAAGAATATTAACTATCATGATATAGTTGTGGTAATATAAATTAGTTTTAGTAAATTATAAATGGTTTGAAAACCATTAATAAATAGAAAATAATATAATAATCAAAATTGCTGATCAAAAAAAGAGCTCAATGTCTGTAGTCATAATTATCAAGGCAATAATTTGATGATCATGAAAATAATTAGGCGTATACTAAAAATATCTAAATTTAAATTAATTGTCAAATCTAGCAATATAGACGTTGTCGATAAAAATAAAAATTAAAGTTACGCTCTTTGGCAAAGTTGATTATCTTGTACTAGATTTTTAGGTGTTCATGTCGACGAACTTTTAAAATGGAACTTTCACTGTGAAAACCTCGAAAGTAGGTTAAGTCGGGCATGTTATGCTTTAAGTATTGTAAGAAGGTCGTTGGATGAATTGCAAACAAGAAATGTTTATTTCAGCTATATTGAAGCTATCCTAAGTTATGCCATTACGATCCGGGGAAATTGTTATGCTTGTCATAGGGAACCCATATTTATACTCCAAAAGAGAGCAGTGCGAATAATTGCAAAGGTGAAAAGGGAAGAGTCGTGTCGACCCATTTTTAAAAGGCTAAGAATGCTCACCTTAACCTCACTCTATCTCTTTTGCTGACTGAGTTTTTTAAGAATAAAGAAACACATTATAAAAAGTTTTCAGATACACATACTAAAAATACGAGAAATAAATTTCAAATCTGACAATTGGTTTAGTGTTGAGTTCACAGTCAGATTTGAAAATTCAAATTTCGAACCAACTGTCAGATTTAAAAAAACACATTTCGAGTTGACTGTCAGATTTGAAAAATAAAATTTCGAACCAATTGTCAAATGTGAAAATTGAAATTTCAAATCAACTGTCAGATTTGCAAACAAGAAATGTTTATTTCAGCTGTATTGAAGCTATCCTAAGTTATGCCATTAAGATCCGGGGAAATTGTTATGCTTGTCATAGGGAACCCATATTTATACTCCAAAAGAGAGCAGTGCGAATAATTGCAAAGGTGAAAAGAGAAGAGTCGTGTCGACCCATTTTTAAAAGGCTAAGAATGCTCACCTTAACCTCACTCTATCTCTTTTGCTGACTGAGTTTTTTAAGAATAAAGAAACACATTATAAAAAGTTTTCAGATACACATACTAAAAATACGAGAAATAAATTAAACATTTTTATACCATGTATTAAACTAAACACAGCAAGGCAAGACACAAAATACTCCGGGCCATATTACTTTAACAGGCTACCGGAAAGTTTAAAAACAATTCAAGTGGAAAGCTTATTCAAAAAATTACTTAAAGAATTCTTATTAGACAAAGCTTTTTACTCGATCGATGAGTTTGTTAATTTTAAATAATTTTTCAAATTTTTTGGCCATTTTTTTGACAATTTTAAGTAGCATTTTTTAATTATTCTGACTTTTTCTGATTTTAATTTCTTGATTATTTTGATTTGTGGTTTTAGTAAATAAATCTTAAAAATGATTTTGTTGCCCTAAAAGCAATAATGAAGTAACTGTATGTACGTGGTGATAAATTTAAATATTGTAAAAACGGACTAATAGACTGTAATTATTAAGTTTCTACAATCTGTTAAGATTTTTTTTTTGAAATATATTGAAATTTAAAAAAATTTAAATATCATGAATTTTTCGTTATTTTACATTAGGATGCTCTTGGAATAAGATAGCCACACGATCGTATATTATTATGCGGGTAGGCCTATTAGTTTGTTGAAAAAATTCGTACGTCAGTCGGGCTGTTCCGAAATGCGTCGTGATTTCTGTTCCTAATAATATGTAAAACTTTTAGAAATTACAGCAGCTTGCGGTTTCGCGATATATCGGTGATACGAGTGCATAAATAAGTTGATTGATTGTATATCGAGTCGTGAAATCCTTCGTCTATTCGGCCTGTGTTTATTGTGTTGGAATTAGAGCTGTGCAATTATTTGTTTACAAAGTGCGTCGTTCCATAATATCGAGAAGGTAACAAGTATGTTATCCTATCCTGATCGTTATTTTAAATCTTCAGTTGAGTGGATTATAAAAATGTGTCTGGATTTACCCACTGCGTTGCATATATAGGCACTGATTTTATATGAATTCAACAATACTGATATTATCCCTTTAAAAATCAAGGTAAGACGTTTTAATTTTCACTTTTAATATTAAAAATAATAATAATAATAATAATAAAAAACTCTTTATTTCAAAATAAAAAAGGCGAGCTTATTGCCTTGCGGCAATGTCTATCAGCTAACCTATAGCTTAAGTTTAGAATATAATTTGTTACGTTGGCTACACAAAAGTATACTAAAAATTAAAGTGATTAGAAAAAAAGAAACAGACAGAAAACGAAAAAGAAAAAGATGTAAAAAAAAAGGAAAACAAATTACTAAAATTAAATAAAGACGCAGAGAAAAGGAAGGAGAGGAGGGAAGGAAAAGGAAGCGAAAAGGAAGGGGGGAAGAGGAGGGTTGGCTGGTTTATGGTTTTAGGATTATATGCTCCTTGAGCCTGGCCTTGAACGAGGAAATGCTGGGGGCTGTTCTAATATTATTCGGTAAAGCATTCCAGAGTCGTGCAGCTTCCACGGAGAAAGAGTACGAAAAAAAATCGCTGCTATGACCAGGGATGGATAACAGGTTATTGCCCTCTGATCTCAGGGGACGGCCGTGCGCCGATAGCGCCGTGAACCTATCGGCGAGATAAAGCAGCACGCCATTCGCGAGGATTCTATATAAGAGGCAGAGAAATCTAACCTGTCTCGTATCCCTGGTGGTAAGCCACTGCAGTCTTCTTCGATATTCCGTGATATGGTCATATTTTCTGAGGCCAAAAATGAAGCGGGTACAGACGTTCTGTAGCCTTTCCACCTTGGTGGCCAGCTCTTCTGTCAGATCGAGGAAGGCGGTGTCGCCATAGTGAAGGAGTGGAAGAAGTAAAGATTGACAGATTGTCTCTTTATTTTCTCCGGGAGAAAATTTTGGAGCTTCTTCACCGAATGACATCTGTTAAAGATCTTAAAGCTAGGTAATAAAGCTATTTCCGCGGAGCACTTTTTCGTTCGTGTTACTGTTACTGCTACCCGTGAATAACTTCCAATGTTACAAGGCTTTCGTTTGCTTATTACTCGTTAGTGGTCGCGTTAGTTAGAATTCGTAGCTCTCTAAGTACGTCTAATATAATTATAATTAATAATTAGCGCTTATCAATAGTTATATTGGATTTAATATAAATTTTATTGAATTCTTCAGAATACTTCGGCTATAGCGCCTTCTAGACGTACCAGTATGCTTCAAAAACAGTGGCTAGAAAGGAAGCGGCTAAAAAGGGATGTCTTCAATAAATACACAATACACAATGTGTATGTTTTATTTGGTTTCATTCATTTTACTACTTAGCTATATACTCCTCTACCATGCATCTCATTGTGCTGCACATAAGACGTTTCACGAAAATCACTACAGTGGCTTATCTAATACTAACTACCTGGATTTTAAATGTATGATATAGTTTTAATTTGATTATTTAACATTTCACTGACAACTAGGCAATATTGGGTCAATCGATTCAATATTTCAATCAACTAATCAATCGCGATTGATGTAGTCGAGACTAACATTAATCACGATTGAAGTAATCACGACTAAATCAATTAATCGTCAATCGTCAATCGCGACTAACTTGTTCTTTAGTTGCCACCCGACAATTCATTCTCGTCGGTCGGTCGGTCGGTCGGTCGGTCGGTCGGTCGGTCGGTCGTTCGGTCAGACCGATTGACCGGCTGACCGGCTGAACAAACGACCAACCGGCCGACAGACCGAACGGCCGACTGAAAGACCGACCAGCTGACCGGCCGACCGATGGACTGATTATCCTACCGACAAACGGACTGAGCCTCCGACCGACCGACCGACCGACGGACTGATTATCCTACCGACAAACGGACTGAGCCTCCGACCGACCGACCGACGAAAAACGCCACATTATTTTACCTATTGCAGCCAACTGAACACGCCGGATTTTGAAAGCACAGGCGTACCCGCCATCCCAACTAGGGTTGTCAACTACAACGGGCGAACCAGTCGCCTCAGGAAGTTTTAACGATAGTGGTCGTTGTTTCTCCCGTAAGGTGAGCGTATGACTTAGAGACAATACAAATCTACTGTCTAGCTAAGCCAACATGCCGGACAGAGGCCAACAGAGACACCGGGAAAGGTACCCAGCGGGCAGCCTCACCCCATGTCTACGATTTTTAGAAGGATATTCCGTAGGATATTCCGTCTGGAATTAACCATCAGGATACTATCAGGACCGAAGTCGCTTACGCTTCACCTACCTGTTGTATTACATATGTAATTCAATAAGAATTTATCGCGGACCTTGGCGTCCTTTGCCCGTCATAACACTCGCGATCGAATGGCCGATAGGTCGTTTAAATAATAGCATGGCAACAGGTCAATATTCACCTCCACTGCTTAGGAGACATTATATTTCCAGAGTCTCCAGACTCCTTCAGCAACCTTAATTTTCATTCAGTTCTTGCTAGGACATTTACTAGAGTAATTTGAACGCCATACACGGTGATGTTATAATCGTCGCGATGGTGGTAGGAAACGAATAAAAGAGATGTTAGTTACCCGAATGACTTCGGGACAGGCGTAATGGGGGGATCCACAGGACGTCTCCAACATGGATCCAGCCGGCTGCAAGGAAGCCATCCCGAAGTCTGCCACCTTGATGTTGTTCCTCTCGTCTAGAAGGAGATTCTCGGGTTTCAGGTCCCTGTGACTGAAAAGGATAACACATTTTATACATTACTGCAGGGGTTTTCAACCTTTTTGAAGTCAAGGGCCGACAATACTTTGATTTTGGTTCGGCGGGCCGCAACACAAGGAAAACCTTCCATTATAAAAATGTGGTAATTAAAAAAACTATAATCATTAGAGTTACGTATTATAAATTTTACAAACAGGAAACCATTTTAATAAAATTCCAGTAATGAGATGATTGACATTATTTTAACTAATTTATTAATATCTTTATTATGTAATTCTGGTTCTTCAAATCAAATCAAATCAAATCGCATTTATTGTCTTCAAAAACTTATACATAGTTGTTTAGACACTATATAGCCGCTTAATGTTAAAATAACTTTAAAATGTATACTAATATTTCATTAGAGACTCACCACACAATTGAGTTATAATATTTATAACTACAGTTAGTCATGAAATTATAATATTAAAATTAAATAGTTCTATAAATAAGAAATATAATTGATTATGGGAGACAATTAGAAATAATAGTAATAATATAATAATCAGTAAAATGGTACAAATGACAGTGAGTATTTCCAGTGACAGTGAGTATTATGACAGTGAGTATTTCCACAGGACGCGGATTCAAAGAGCGGCTCGAATGACCAAAAATGACAGGGAGTATTTCCACAGGACGCGGATTCAAAGAGCGGCTCGAATGACCAAAATTGACAGTGAGTATTTCCACAGGACGCGGATTCAAAGAGCGGCTCGAATGACCAAAATTGACAGTGAGTATTTCCACAGGACGCGGATTCAAAGAGCGGCTCGAATGACCAAAATTGACAGTGAGTATTTCCACAGGACGCGGATTCAAAGAGCGGCTCGAATGACCAAAAATGACAGTGAGTATTTCCACAGGACGCGGATTCAAAGAGCGGCTCGAATGACCAAAAATGACAGTGAGTATTTCCACAGGACGCGGATTCAAAGAGCGGCTCGAATGACCAAAATTGACAGTGAGTATTTCCACAGGACGCGGATTCAAAGAGCGGCTCGAATGACCAAAATTGACAGTGAGTATTTCCACAGGACGCGGATTCAAAGAGCGGCTCGAATGACCAAAATTGACAGTGAGTATTTCCACAGGACGCGGATTCAAAGAGCGGCTCGAATGACCAAAATTGACAGTGAGTATTTCCACAGGACGCGGATTCAAAGAGCGGCTCGAATGACCAAAAATGACAGTGAGTATTTCCACAGGACGCGGATTCAAAGAGCGGCTCGAATGACCAAAAATGACAGTGAGTATTTCCACAGGACGCGGATTCAAAGAGCGGCTCGAATGACCAAAATTGACAGTGAGTATTTCCACAGGACGCGGATTCAAAGAGCGGCTCGAATGACCAAAATTGACAGTGAGTATTTCCACAGGACGCGGATTCAAAGAGCGGCTCGAATGACCAAAATTGACAGTGAGTATTTCCACAGGACGCGGATTCAAAGAGCGGCTCGAATGACCAAAATTGACAGTGAGTATTTCCACAGGACGCGGATTCAAAGAGCGGCTCGAATGACCAAAATTGACAGTGAGTATTTCCACAGGACGCGGATTCAAAGAGCGGCTCGAATGACCAAAATTGACAGTGAGTATTTCCACAGGACGCGGATTCAAAGAGCGGCTCGAATGACCAAAATTGACAGTGAGTATTTCCACAGGACGCGGATTCAAAGAGCGGCTCGAATGACCAAAATTGACAGTGAGTATTTCCACAGGACGCGGATTCAAAGAGCGGCTCGAATGACCAAAATTGACAGTGAGTATTTCCACAGGACGCGGATTCAAAGAGCGGCTCGAATGACCAAAATTGACAGTGAGTATTTCCACAGGACGCGGATTCAAAGAGCGGCTCGAATGACCAAAATTGACAGTGAGTATTTCCACAGGACGCGGATTCAAAGAGCGGCTCGAATGACCAAAATTGACAGTGAGTATTTCCACAGGACGCGGATTCAAAGAGCGGCTCGAATGACCAAAATTGACAGTGAGTATTTCCACAGGACGCGGATTCAAAGAGCGGCTCGAATGACCAAAATTGACAGTGAGTATTTCCACAGGACGCGGATTCAAAGAGCGGCTCGAATGACCAAAATTGACAGTGAGTATTTCCACAGGACGCGGATTCAAAGAGCGGCTCGAATGACCAAAATTGACAGTGAGTATTTCCACAGGACGCGGATTCAAAGAGCGGCTCGAATGACCAAAATTGACAGTGAGTATTTCCACAGGACGCGGATTCAAAGAGCGGCTCGAATGACCAAAATTGACAGTGAGTATTTCCACAGGACGCGGATTCAAAGAGCGGCTCGAATGACCAAAATTGACAGTGAGTATTTCCACAGGACGCGGATTCAAAGAGCGGCTCGAATGACCAAAATTGACAGTGAGTATTTCCACAGGACGCGGATTCAAAGAGCGGCTCGAATGACCAAAATTGACAGTGAGTATTTCCACAGGACGCGGATTCAAAGAGCGGCTCGAATGACCAAAAATGACAGTGAGTATTTCCACAGGACGCGGATTCAAAGAGCGGCTCGAATGACCAAAATTGACAGTGAGTATTTCCACAGGACGCGGATTCAAAGAGCGGCTCGAATGACCAAAATTGACAGTGAGTATTTCCACAGGACGCGGATTCAAAGAGCGGCTCGAATGACCAAAAATGACAGTGAGTATTTCCACAGGACGCGGATTCAAAGAGCGGCTCGAATGACCAAAATTGACAGTGAGTATTTCCACAGGACGCGGATTCAAAGAGCGGCTCGAATGACCAAAATTGACAGTGAGTATTTCCACAGGACGCGGATTCAAAGAGCGGCTCGAATGACCAAAAATGACAGTGAGTATTTCCACAGGACGCGGATTCAAAGAGCGGCTCGAATGACCAAAATTGACAGTGAGTATTTCCACAGGACGCGGATTCAAAGAGCGGCTCGAATGACCAAAATTGACAGTGAGTATTTCCACAGGACGCGGATTCAAAGAGCGGCTCGAATGACCAAAAATGACAGTGAGTATTTCCACAGGACGCGGATTCAAAGAGCGGCTCGAATGACCAAAATTGACAGTGAGTATTTCCACAGGACGCGGATTCAAAGAGCGGCTCGAATGACCAAAAATGACAGTGAGTATTTCCACAGGACGCGGATTCAAAGAGCGGCTCGAATGACCAAAATTGACAGTGAGTATTTCCACAGGACGCGGATTCAAAGAGCGGCTCGAATGACCAAAATTGACAGTGAGTATTTCCACAGGACGCGGATTCAAAGAGCGGCTCGAATGACCAAAAATGACAGTGAGTATTTCCACAGGACGCGGATTCAAAGAGCGGCTCGAATGACCAAAATTGACAGTGAGTATTTCCACAGGACGCGGATTCAAAGAGCGGCTCGAATGACCAAAAATGACAGTGAGTATTTCCACAGGACGCGGATTCAAAGAGCGGCTCGAATGACCAAAATTGACAGTGAGTATTTCCACAGGACGCGGATTCAAAGAGCGGCTCGAATGACCAAAATTGACAGTGAGTATTTCCACAGGACGCGGATTCAAAGAGCGGCTCGAATGACCAAAAATGACAGTGAGTATTTCCACAGGACGCGGATTCAAAGAGCGGCTCGAATGACCAAAATTGACAGTGAGTATTTCCACAGGACGCGGATTCAAAGAGCGGCTCGAATGACCAAAATTGACAGTGAGTATTTCCACAGGACGCGGATTCAAAGAGCGGCTCGAATGACCAAAAATGACAGTGAGTATTTCCACAGGACGCGGATTCAAAGAGCGGCTCGAATGACCAAAATTGACAGTGAGTATTTCCACAGGACGCGGATTCAAAGAGCGGCTCGAATGACCAAAATTGACAGTGAGTATTTCCACAGGACGCGGATTCAAAGAGCGGCTCGAATGACCAAAAATGACAGTGAGTATTTCCACAGGACGCGGATTCAAAGAGCGGCTCGAATGACCAAAATTGACAGTGAGTATTTCCACAGGACGCGGATTCAAAGAGCGGCTCGAATGACCAAAATTGACAGTGAGTATTTCCACAGGACGCGGATTCAAAGAGCGGCTCGAATGACCAAAAATAACAGTGAGTATTTCCACAGGACGCGGATTCAAAGAGCGGCTCGAATGACCAAAATTGACAGTGAGTATTTCCACAGGACGCGGATTCAAAGAGCGGCTCGAATGACCAAAATTGACAGTGAGTATTTCCACAGGACGCGGATTCAAAGAGCGGCTCGAATGACCAAAATTGACAGTGAGTATTTCCACAGGACGCGGATTCAAAGAGCGGCTCGAATGACCAAAAATGACAGTGAGTATTTCCACAGGACGCGGATTCAAAGAGCGGCTCGAATGACCAAAATTGACAGTGAGTATTTCCACAGGACGCGGATTCAAAGAGCGGCTCGAATGACCAAAATTGACAGTGAGTATTTCCACAGGACGCGGATTCAAAGAGCGGCTCGAATGACCAAAAATGACAGTGAGTATTTCCACAGGACGCGGATTCAAAGAGCGGCTTGAATTACCAAAATTGACAGTGAGTATTTCCACAGGACGCGGATTCAAAGAGCGGCTCGAATGACCAAAAATGACAGTGAGTATTTCCACAGGACGCGGATTCAAAGAGCGGCTCGAATGACCAAAATTGACAGTGAGTATTTCCACAGGACGCGGATTCAAAGAGCGGCTCGAATGACCAAAATTGACAGTGAGTATTTCCACAGGACGCGGATTCAAAGAGCGGCTCGAATGACCAAAAATGACAGTGAGTATTTCCACAGGACGCGGATTCAAAGAGCGGCTCGAATGACCAAAATTGACAGTGAGTATTTCCACAGGACGCGGATTCAAAGAGCGGCTCGAATGACCAAAATTGACAGTGAGTATTTCCACAGGACGCGGATTCAAAGAGCGGCTCGAATGACCAAAAATGACAGTGAGTATTTCCACAGGACGCGGATTCAAAGAGCGGCTCGAATGACCAAAATTGACAGTGAGTATTTCCACAGGACGCGGATTCAAAGAGCGGCTCGAATGACCAAAATTGACAGTGAGTATTTCCACAGGACGCGGATTCAAAGAGCGGCTCGAATGACCAAAATTGACAGTGAGTATTTCCACAGGACGCGGATTCAAAGAGCGGCTCGAATGACCAAAAATGACAGTGAGTATTTCCACAGGACGCGGATTCAAAGAGCGGCTCGAATGACCAAAATTGACAGTGAGTATTTCCACAGGACGCGGATTCAAAGAGCGGCTCGAATGACCAAAATTGACAGTGAGTATTTCCACAGGACGCGGATTCAAAGAGCGGCTCGAATGACCAAAATTGACAGTGAGTATTTCCACAGGACGCGGATTCAAAGAGCGGCTCGAATGACCAAAATTGACAGTGAGTATTTCCACAGGACGCGGATTCAAAGAGCGGCTCGAATGACCAAAAATGACAGTGAGTATTTCCACAGGACGCGGATTCAAAGAGCGGCTCGAATGACCAAAATTGACAGTGAGTATTTCCACAGGACGCGGATTCAAAGAGCGGCTCGAATGACCAAAATTGACAGTGAGTATTTCCACAGGACGCGGATTCAAAGAGCGGCTCGAATGACCAAAATTGACAGTGAGTATTTCCACAGGACGCGGATTCAAAGAGCGGCTCGAATGACCAAAATTGACAGTGAGTATTTCCACAGGACGCGGATTCAAAGAGCGGCTCGAATGACCAAAATTGACAGTGAGTATTTCCACAGGACGCGGATTCAAAGAGCGGCTCGAATGACCAAAATTGACAGTGAGTATTTCCACAGGACGCGGATTCAAAGAGCGGCTCGAATGACCAAAAATGACAGTGAGTATTTCCACAGGACGCGGATTCAAAGAGCGGCTCGAATGACCAAAAATGACAGTGAGTATTTCCACAGGACGCGGATTCAAAGAGCGGCTCGAATGACCAAAATTGACAGTGAGTATTTCCACAGGACGCGGATTCAAAGAGCGGCTCGAATGACCAAAAATGACAGTGAGTATTTCCACAGGACGCGGATTCAAAGAGCGGCTCGAATGACCAAAATTGACAGTGAGTATTTCCACAGGACGCGGATTCAAAGAGCGGCTCGAATGACCAAAAATGACAGGGAGTATTTCCACAGGACGCGGATTCAAAGAGCGGCTCGAATGACCAAAATTGACAGTGAGTATTTCCACAGGACGCGGATTCAAAGAGCGGCTCGAATGACCAAAATTGACAGTGAGTATTTCCACAGGACGCGGATTCAAAGAGCGGCTCGAATGACCAAAAATGACAGTGAGTATTTCCACAGGACGCGGATTCAAAGAGCGGCTCGAATGACCAAAATTGACAGTGAGTATTTCCACAGGACGCGGATTCAAAGAGCGGCTCGAATGACCAAAATTGACAGTGAGTATTTCCACAGGACGCGGATTCAAAGAGCGGCTCGAATGACCAAAATTGACAGTGAGTATTTCCACAGGACGCGGATTCAAAGAGCGGCTCGAATGACCAAAATTGACAGTGAGTATTTCCACAGGACGCGGATTCAAAGAGCGGCTCGAATGACCAAAATTGACAGTGAGTATTTCCACAGGACGCGGATTCAAAGAGCGGCTCGAATGACCAAAATTGACAGTGAGTATTTCCACAGGACGCGGATTCAAAGAGCGGCTCGAATGACCAAAAATGACAGGGAGTATTTCCACAGGACGCGGATTCAAAGAGCGGCTCGAATGACCAAAATTGACAGTGAGTATTTCCACAGGACGCGGATTCAAAGAGCGGCTCGAATGACCAAAATTGACAGTGAGTATTTCCACAGGACGCGGATTCAAAGAGCGGCTCGAATGACCAAAATTGACAGTGAGTATTTCCACAGGACGCGGATTCAAAGAGCGGCTCGAATGACCAAAATTGACAGTGAGTATTTCCACAGGACGCGGATTCAAAGAGCGGCTCGAATGACCAAAAATGACAGTGAGTATTTCCACAGGACGCGGATTCAAATAGCGGCTCGAATGACCAAAAATGACAGTGAGTATTTCCACAGGACGCGGATTCAAAGAGCGGCTCGAATGACCAAAAATGACAGTGAGTATTTCCACAGGACGCGGATTCAAAGAGCGGCTCGAATGACCAAAAATGACAGTGAGTATTTCCACAGGACGCGGATTCAAATAGCGGCTCGAATGACCAAAAATGACAGTGAGTATTTCCACAGGACGCGGATTCAAAGAGCGGCTCGAATGACCAAAAATGACAGTGAGTATTTCCACAGGACGCGGATTCAAATAGCGGCTCGAATGACCAAAAATGACAGTGAGTATTTCCACAGGACGCGGATTCAAAGAGCGGCTCGAATGACCAAAAATGACAGTGAGTATTTCCACAGGACGCGGATTCAAATAGCGGCTCGAATGACCAAAAATGACAGTGAGTATTTCCACAGGACGCGGATTCAAAGAGCGGCTCGAATGACCAAAAATGACAGTGAGTATTTCCACAGGACGCGGATTCAAATAGCGGCTCGAATGACCAAAAATGACAGTGAGTATTTCCACAGGACGCGGATTCAAAGAGCGGCTCGAATGACCAAAAATGACAGTGAGTATTTCCACAGGACGCGGATTCAAATAGCGGCTCGAATGACCAAAAATGACAGTGAGTATTTCCACAGGACGCGGATTCAAAGAGCGGCTCGAATGACCAAAAATGACAGTGAGTATTTCCACAGGACGCGGATTCAAAGAGCGGCTCGAATGACCAAATGCTTTGGACTTTGTCTTGCTTTGGACTTGCTTTGGACTTTATGTTTTTCATTGGAGAAAAATCTCATTGCTTTTGCGAGGGGCGTAAAACTTCTGCTTCAGCCTCTATACGTTCTTTGTATGAATTTACGAATACCATATATAAACAAAGATAATACTAATGGGCTGTTCAGGATCATCAAAACGCAAATATTAAAATACTTCGGCAATATCATATACTCACCATATAGAATGACTATGGCAAAAATCGAGAGCAGATATGATCTGCCTGAAGAACCTCCTGGCCTCCTTTGGAGTAAGGCGGCCTTTCTTCACCAGGTAATCAAACAGCTCTCCTCCCGATACATGTTCTAGCACCAAATATCTGGAAACAATATTTTTAAGCTAGCATAGCTTTTATCGCGGGCCTAGGCCAGCGCGGCGACCGAATGAAGAAATTTCTTAACGAAAATTAATGATTTTAAACTGATAATTACGTCTAAACGAGTACTGCTTACGATTCAAAAAAATATATGTTAAACAAGAACATTTTCCTAATATTCTTAGCTTTGAATATTTTAGATTTTGTTTATATTACATAGTGTAATTAATTTGTGAAATTAGGTTTACCCGAACACAAAAACGACTACTACGCAAATACTATCCGGCGTATTATTATGAAACCTGCACCATTTTAAAGATAATTTAATTATCTATCTTTTTATCTACGATTTTTTTCGAATAATCCGTTTTTTTGCTTTATCGAATAAAAAATTCGTGCGCGGCGCTCTATCGGAAGACGTTTAAATTATTCCGAATCATTTGCTACCGCAGCCGCAAATGATTCGGAATAATTTCAACGTTTTCCGATAGAGCGCAGTTATCTGATATCAGAAAAAATAAAATAAATAAATAATTATAATTGCATCAGTTGTTAAAAATGCTATGCAATAGCTTTACCGCGGCAGTCCCCGAGTGCCACACGTATTTTTTTTTAGCATTAGGCAGTACTTAATTATACGATTCTGAGCCTACCTGAGTGCGGACGTCTCGTGCGATCCAGTTAGGTTAGGTTTAATTCATTTGTAACTGATATTATGTTTTTTGTAAAATAAAGAATTTGAAGTTGAATTTTAATCCAGCAATACAGCGTCGATATATTTCTTCGATAAAAATAAAAAATACGCTATTTGGTCAACTTTCATTTACGATACGCTTGGAATATAAATCCATAGTTGCATGCATGCATACGCTTGGAATATAAATCCATAGTTGGATGCATGCATGCATGCATGCATGCATGCATGCATCTCGTATATTGAACTTTTGACTAAACTATGCATTATACATTTTTGAAAAATTATTACAACAAGTGAAAAGTTTACGTTTTGGATACCCGCTGAGCACGTAACATCCATTTGGGGACATGAATGGCGGCCGCCGAAATTCCGAAACGTCCACTACTGGATATAGCGCTCGGCTCTTACGAAAATGTCGTTTAAATTTCGAAATGCGATTGTATATTCTATCGAATGATGCCATAATATAGCCAAATATGCAACACTATGAAATTGCTCGATTGCCGCATGCGATGTTAGAAATATGAATTACTACATCCCTTACAAAATCGGTGACCTCATTTCTGACGACAGTCGCTAACTGCCCACCGCTGGCGGCGTATAATTCCGCGATGTGTTTGTGTTGTGAATTGTTTTGTGTATATAAGTGAAGTGTATACCGGATAAAAGTAAGTAATTTCCATTTTTAAGTAGTTTAGGCCTTAGGATTAAACAATTTACACAGCCCATTTGCTGTTTTTCACGAATTTTCGAAGAAAACACTTTGGCAAAACGTAACGGCTCGCGAAAGATGGCCGTTTTTATTTTGTAATATTTGTGAAATATCCCGTTATATCGCGAAACATGACGTAATGTCGCTTTAATTTACTAATAAAATAGGTATTGCTTCATTTACATCCTAAGTTATCACATAATTAGGCGTATTTTGAACATTATATGTTGTTTTCAAATATGGCTCGCGAAAATGAAACTTGTTTTGATAATTACTATGAGAGAAAAAAGTGTGATTTTCCATAGTTTTTCGATGAAATGTGACTCTTTGGAGTATAGTAATTAGTTATTAGACATATAATAAGTCTATGATAAGACAATATAATTGAAAAAATCTAACGAATTTTATATTATGGGCATTCAAAGTTTATTATTAGGTTCGGAAGTCGGAAACTCTCAAAACTTTAGATTTTTCTATAATATCAGACAAAGCTCAAAGTTCTGGTGTGATTTCTAAGAAGAAGTGATGTAGTAATAAAGTTATTTTGAAAGAATTTCATATAAAAAAATACCATAAGTAGTCACAAATTAAAAATTAAAAAAATTTTTTTTTACGAGAATACATACAATTTTTCTTGGCTGAATAAATAAATATTTTTTCCGTATTTTTGTATGCAAATAAGTAAAAAAAAAATATCGCTTTGGTAAAGCATTTAATAAAGAACATAACTGTATTTACAATTTTTGATATTTACAAAAACTGTATTTACAAAAAAATCGAAATGATTTTATAGGCGAGTTTTTTCAGTTTGCCAATTTTGTAATATTTATTCATTATTATCTTAATTGTTTTACGAGATAAGGTTATAATGTTTTATATGTCAAATTTCAATGCGATCATTTTTCTATTAATCTTTTTTTAATCCGATTAGTGGTTTATAAGTTATGATCGTTTTTCTCAAGGCCGTTGACTCGCGTCGATTTTTTGCGCGAATATGTCGCGCGCAAAAGTGATGTTTTTGGGCGCGGTGAGTTTTTACCTCGCAACGTGAGGGGTTAAGTGATGAATGTAGGGAGCCCTCTCAACTTACAAATATTTCTTATTCTCGTAAACATCAGACAGACCCAGGACGTGCGGGTGTTCTATCAGCTTCATTATTGCAATCTCCCGTTCCACCTGGAAACAAAATATTATAGTTATTAGCGAGCAACAACCGACTGGCGCATATGCCATGGATTGATAGATTAAACTGAACAGTAACCGTATAAGAAATTAAACCAAAATAAAATACAAATTGAGATTATGAAAAATACTGGCAAAAAGACACATTTTAATTTGACAGTTAATAATGGAGTTGATTTGCCCCGAAATAATAGGGAACCGCGCCCACACTGATCTAAACTAATATTATATAGAAGTAATGTTTGTAAGTTTGTAAGTTTTGTAAGTTTGTATGTTTGTAAGTTTGTATGTAGGGGGTAATCTCCGAAACTACTCATCCGATTTGAAAGATTGTTTCACTAATAGAAAGCTCCATTTTCAACAAGTGATATATGCTGTATTTTATTGTGATAGACATAGGTTTCCAATAATAAATCACCATATTTTGAAATCGAGTCGGAAAAAAATAAGCTGGTGAGTTGCTTTATCGGCTTGCGCTGAAGAAACGGTTTGATATAGTATATGTGAAAACAATATACGGGATGTTATTACTGCAAGGGCATTTTTTGTGGGGTAATCAGTACAAAGGAATAAGCAACTTTTGATTTAAAAAATTGGAAAAATATTGTTTTCTATTTTTTTTTATATTCTGTTTTTTTTTTAATTTATTGTTAAATATTATGAAAAGCTATGATCACGATGCGCTATCTTTTTTTTTTTTTTTTTTATTTGTTGTGTGGGGCTTTTCTAAGGTCTTTATGAGCCTTGTAACACTGCGACCATTGCTGATCTATTGTGTTCGCCACCTACTATAGTTCTGCGCTAAGCCTCGTGTCATTTAAGAACCGCAGCAGGCTTTTGACGCCAGATTGTTTTACCTCCTCAAGTTGGAGGGTAATGACTACCTAAGTGGGTGTATCTTTTACGCATCAGCGGGCCACACTCGCACATGAGGTGCTGGGGAGTTTCCTCCGCTCCTTGGCAGAACCTGCACATTTTTGTGTCTCTTGAGCTTGAGGTTGAACATGTGTTTGTTAGGGCCACAATGCCCCGTGAGCGCCCTCACCAGTATGCGTAGATTGTTCCTATTTAGCGATAAGGCCTCACGCCGTCTTAGGGTCGTAAGCCTTAATTAGCGCTTTGGAATGATTCAACCCTGGGGTGTTGTTCCAGTGGTTGACGGATTGTTCTAAACACATTTGTTTGAGCATTTGGTTTGCAAGGCTTTTTGGTACGCCACAGCAAGGTTCAAGCCCGTATAATGTTCCCTTTGCTCCCGTCTTAGCAATTTTGTCGGTTTTTTCATTTCCCTCGATTCCTGTATGGCCGGGAACCCATCTTAGAATTACCCTGTTCTTTTCGCCCAGGGAATTCAGTAGTGATATGCAGTTTTGCACTAGCTTTGAATTAAATATTCTATTCTAACTAGTACAGCCAACTCCGTACAACTAGTACAACAACTGATGAACGTTGAAATAGCCTAATTATCATTAGTATTATTTATTTGTTGAGTGGGGCTTTTCTAAGGTCTTTATGAGCCTTGTAACACTGCGACCATTGCTGATCTATTGTGTTCGCCACCTACTATAGTTCTGCGCTAAGAACCGCAACAGGCTTTTGGCGCCAGATTGTTTTACCGCCTCAGGTTGGAGGTAATGACCACCAAAGTGGGTGTATCTTTTACGCATCAGCTGGCTACAATGCGCTATCTAGCGTTTGGTAAAATGTCGCTGATATTGTTTATTTACGACTTATTACCTACCGCTAGATGGCGCAGCGCGCTTAAACGCTTCTCAAACCTTTATTTAACTGTCAACTTCTTCAAATTTTCGAATTAAAAAATATATAAAACATTTTTTCCCCCACATCAAAATCTCTAACATTTTTTTTTTTTTTTATTTTTTTTTTTTGGATTTTTCCATTTTTTTTTATTAAAAGTTGCTTACTACGTTGTACTGATTAACCCACAGAAAAAAAATGCCCGTGCAGTAATAACACCCCGATGACAAAAACAGAGATCTATTAAAAAGTGTACGATAGCATATGTATATCTAACTTTTATATTTAGGCTAAAACAACTGCTTTTATGTCCCAAAAAAGTAAGAAAAATAAGTAGGTAGTATTTATTGAAGACATTAGCAAAAAAATAGGAATCCTTATCAAAATAAATGAATGCATTATCACGAGTGTTAAATAGAGATAAAATTAGCCATATACCTATATTTTAAGTTTTTGGGTGGTATAGTTATAGAGATATCACGAAATTAGTAACGCGTGGCGAGGAACAAGACGCGTACGCTTACGAGATGGGTAGCGTGCATCTGAGATTGGACCTAAAGGTAGCGTCTTAAAAGGCAAATAAACGCCACTCTACTTAAATTAACAAATCGATTCGAAACTTTACGCGAAGCGAAGCCGCGGGCAACAGCTAGTAGATTATAATTCCGTAATAAACGAATTTCAAACAATATGTTTCATTTTTGCGCGTAACGTATCATATGATATCTAATCTATCCATCTGGTCTAATAATGGTTATTAGAGTAATCGTCCTTTGCGGCAGTAAAACTTCGAAAGTAATTGAAAAATATCCCTGGTAACTATTATAGATGATAATTATATTTGGCACCACCTGACCCGGCGAACTTCGTACCGCCTAACAGTCAATGAATGTCGTGTTACAGATAAGCTGAATTTAATTTATGAATTTATGAAAGTAATAAAATAAATACAAAATAAATATTAACTTCACTACTTTATTAAGATAATAACACAACAAAAGTACAAAAATTAAGTGTGTCAGCAAGACATGATTGAATTAAACTATTTACATATTGTGCAGCATGGGATGCACTCGGTTTACTTCTCTTCATTGAAGCGCCTTGTGATATACGACATTTTTTGTTTTTTTATTAGGCGCAAGAACAAATAAAGCGGATGATTTGTCGACAGGTGAACATGCCACGTACAACTGACCATGAGAAAAAGACGGATTTACATTTTGTATGAGAAAATGATTTTTCTTTTATTTCAATTTTTCGTCAATTTTCCAAGTTTTGATTTTAATAGTTATTCTCCTATTCGGGACGGAAACAAATACAACAAATCAAAAACCATGAAAATCGGTCCATCCGTTCTCGAGTTATAAGTGTTCGAACAAACCCGACTTTGTTTTATATATATATATATATATATATATATATATATATATATATATATATATATATATATATATATATATATATATATATATATATATATATATATATATATATATAGATTTAAGCGTTTATATACAAGATGAATAATAGATGGGATAGAATACTTCCATAGGGCAACCCAGTGCATATATTTCGATTTTGTCTTCTTCTTGTTAGGTTCAGATTTGAATTCTTGTGTGCAAAGTAGAAAATCATCATCATCATCAGTGTCAAGTAAAGAATCTGGCACGCCTGCATTAGTACAAGCATAAGCATAGTTAGGCGGCGTTGACATAGCGACCAAGGCGCTGCAGTGTGCTTTCTTTTTTGCTACTGGTCAAAGAACCAATAATTTGTTATGCTGCAGTAATATGTATACGTCGTGCTTTACTTGAAATAAATCTATACTAATATTATAAAGAGGTAAAGTTTGTGACGTTGTAGGAAGTAATCTCTGGATCTACTGAACCAATTTTGAAAATTCTTTTACCAATAGAAAGCCACATTATTTGTGAGTGTTATAGGCTATATATTAATCCGAAAAATAAAAAGACTTTTTCGTGGTCGTCGGAGTTGCAAATTAAGTCGGAGAAAAAACAGTCGAACGAAAGTGTTTCTAACTAACGCTGCCTTAAAGATGAGAGATTTATGATTAAGTTCTAGATAAAAGTTGTATAGTTTGATAATGTCTACAAAAAAGTCAGCACAGCATATGTATAACTTTTATATTTAGGTCACAAAAAGAAGTATTTTATATTAAAAAAATAATTTAAATCGTTAGGTCATGTTTATTGGTCATATTATCAACAATTATGAATTATTATCAAAATAAGTAAATTTATCGTATCAAGTATTTAAAATAAAAGACTATTCCCTTTTACTGCATATAATTTCCCTTTTACTGCATAAATAGTTAATGAGATAATACGCTCACAAATAAGACACTCACAAGAAGACACTCACAAATAACGGTATTATAGTCAAATTGGCATGCCAATACATACATACATATGCAGTAAAAATATAACCCTTCTTTTGGCAGTCAGGAAATAAATCACAGCACTCAGTACTAACCGAACCACTCTCATACTTTTAATCACAGGTAAAAAGTTTTACCGCCCAACGAAGTGGGCACGGGTAAGCTGGTAAATTAATAAAATTGAAAATCCCAACCTTCATGAGGACAGACTCGCTGAGTTTCTCCCTGTTTATTATTTTGATGGCGACTTTTCGACCCGTCACGCAGTGGACACCCAGCTTCACCAAACCTGAAAATGTGAAAAAAGATATATTGCAATATTTTTTTATAAAAGTCCCTTCACTTATAGACAGTGTCTTATTTTATTATTTTAGTTGATAAAAGATTCTCGCATTAATTAATCTGAAGAGTGACAGAGAAAGAGGGTAGTTTTTACACGGCAGGCGCATCTGCCTGGATTTTTCGCGACCATCCCTATATCTTCTATGGCATCATTTACATTTACATTTACATTTTTGTTGTGTCCAATTGACGGCTAAAGATCGCTCTTGGACGTGTCAAAATAATTGGGTTAGGTAGTAAGTCTCGTTACTACTCTTTACTAAACATACATAGGTAGTCAAGAATTAACTACTAGATTGTCAAACTATAAATAAAAATAATCAAAATAGAAGCCTAATATTTGAAGTAGTTAGTAATTCGAAAAGATACGTAGTAAAATTATTCATCGTAATATTCAAATTGTCGATAAAATGTTAAATAATCAAATTAAATCTACGTTATGCATTTTAAACTAAAAGTACAGATATAAGAATATATAAAATAATCAGACAATAAGGCCCTACTTTTTAAGTAATTTAAATGGGCACAATATTTGAAAAATCATGGCCCTCAAATTCGGCCAGATTATAGAAATGGTGGCCTATCAGCATCTCCTTGATGTTATTTTTTAATTTTATGTCCTCCAGCTGTTTAAATTTTGTAGGGAGTAGATTATAGAATTTAATGCTAATGTACAAGTAGCTTTTCCGTACTTTTGCCAGTCGTATTCGGGGTATGCGTATATCATCAGAGTATATTATCAGTTGTATAGTGTACTATACCAAAAAGGACATACACGAGTGTACGCTTAATTTGCACGCACATGATCACGACACTCGAAGCAAAGCCAACATAGCCCTCCCCGAAGTCTATTTGACTATTTATCCTAAAGTCATTGTGTGTTTTTTATTCAACCTTCCAATCATTCTTTCAACCTTCCAAAGTCGGTCCAAATACGAGCTTCCAAATAATATTCCAAATACGAGCTTTAAAACCAAAAATGTTCGAATTATAGAGTAGTTAAACACTGGCTTATCAGAGATGCTATTTAAAAGGTAGACAACCTTCGAAAAATATCACATTATCTTTGATTTATATGTACACTCATTATGAAGGATATTATCATTTCTCTAAAATACCTTTATTATTCTTATGTTGATACATACAAGGTTAACCTCGTAGCAATAATGTGATAATGTTTGTTCGATATAGTTATGGATAAATACTAATTCATTTTTAATATTATACTTTGCAAAATTCAATTATCGATTGGTGAGAGCTGTTAACTCACAAAAACCTGACAGTTGGCAACGTCGCCCGCTTTCGAACGGCGGCGGCGTATCAGTCTCTCATTCGAACGGTATCAACGATTTTCGACCGCGTTTCACGGCCTCGCCGACTCAGACAAAAAACCTCGTTTGTTGTCTCGGAATCGCGGAATCGGATTCGTTGTGAAGGCATATCGAGCCTTCGGGAGTGTTACGACTGCACCTCACAGGAAACAGCGCGTCGCACGCGCCATACACTTGGTCAGCGCACGCGTCGTGCCGGACACGCCGCACGAATCCCTCGCTCGATCGTGCCGTGCGCGCTACGCAGAAGCGGAATCTCAGCGCGCATCACACCGCTGCAGCTACACGACCGTCAAGGTACGTGAGTTTTGATTAGCAATCGCCATATCGATAATTCACCTTTCAATACTCATCATAAATATTCTACGCTTCCACTGTCATCTAAACTTTTGCACAAGCAACCAATTGATCCACAAGCAACCCACTTGATATCCCCGTCAGACGGTTTAGTTACGAGGCGGGATATCGCACAGTGTTTGTTTATTCATTATAATTATTGTCGTCTGCCGTTTGTCAACATGAATTGAGAATTTAACATTTATTTTTTCTGATTTCGGTTATTATTAGTGTAATTTTTATTGATTATTTGTTGCATTGCTTCTAGGCTATTGATTCCTCTGTTTTTTTTTAAATATTATTCTTTTTATTCACATTTTGATTATTTGTGTTTTAAACTTTTATTACTATGACATATCCAACTGCATTTGCAATTTTGGATGACTAAAACACTTTTGGCTATTGACTATATCGACTATCCTCATGCGCACCGATCAGGTTAAATGCATAATAATTTACTGATGTGAAAAGAGGACTTTTCACCTTTCTACGAATGCCTGTCGGGATATGCAATTCGGGATTGTCCTTGATGACCTTTAAAAATAGACGATTATTCACGATACACTAGACTCCTCAATCCATCTGGGGATCGACTTCTGTCCTTTTGTCCTCAATGTTTCCGATATTAACAAATTTTTCGACAATGTTGTCCTCCTGTCTATGTGAAGGAAATAGGACAACATTCGTTGGTGATATGCAATGAAGATCCGGGCTCTTACTTTGAGCCGAGTAATAAATACAAGAGCCGGTTTGGCAGCGCATCCGCTTTCAACTCCACATTTCGGTTCTGTAACGGCCCTTAAGTACTTTCACATGCAATCAACAAATGCATTGATTTTCAATGAAATACACTGACACAAATTCAGCTATTTTGCTACCTCGTGTAGCGATGAATCAGCACGATGAAACAATACTTTTATTCGGAATATTTTGGATTGCATCATATATCGGCCTATATAAACCGGCGAAAACGCAACCAAAGTATCATTCCTTGAGTGATCACCTCTCCCAAGGTTGCTACGGCATACTCGGTACCCCTCTCACGAGGTCGCTCAACGAGTCCGGCTCCTTGGTTTCCTTTTCCGCCCTTTCCTGATCGAGAAGCATCAGTCTGCATCCCCACAGACTCGAGCAGTGCCCAGTGCGAGATACTAGGAGCACAAGTAAAATCCTTATCCTCACATCCTCGTAAATTCATTCATTCCGCGAGTCACTTCATCCGCGTCAATATTAGACGGTTTGCGTACCGTGCGGCGTTAGCCAATCGACCGTGCATTCCGACAGATAGCCAGGGGAGTCTGGAAACGACTGTTTACCATAGAGCGGGGGCGTTTTTTACCTTTTGTCAGCCGCTCTTGAAACGACCATTCGGCTACCGATACCGGGTGAACAACCGGGCAAAGGATGCCGTGGTCCGTGATTGATTCGGTAGACACGGAATCACCGCTAACAAGGAGAGGACCTCGAACCCGTAACCAGTCGGGAGGCCGGAGAAGTCTAGCTATAACTGAATCCGACTTTAAAGACGAATTGTAAAAAGACAAAAAGCTTGTATATTTTTAATTCCCCCGAAAAAGTCCTGCTAGGGGGGACCACCCCTCCCTATTCTCTTCTACCCCATTCCCCAGCCACCATTTTTTAAAAAAATATTTATTCACTCAAATATCCATAGTTATACCACTTTTAGTTCAAAGTTCAAAGTTCAAAGTTTATTTATTCCAAAAAACCCGGTAAGGGTATAGAACTTACAATTAATAAATCTATTTTTTATAATATTCATATTTTAAACATTTCATATATCTGGCAAAAATAAAATTAAATCACGTTAGCAATCTGAAAGTCAATAAACTATACAAAATCAACCATTACATTGTCTAAATATTAAAAAGATCATTTAGAAATATCAAAATAAATCTTTAAATAAAAAAAAAACAATAATAATAATAATAATCAAGGAGTCCAATTTGGAAAGCATCAAATAATAATCAGAGTAAAAATATAAAAATAAAACCAATAATTCCTAAATCATATTACATAATCAGTAAGTAAATTGTCTATAAAATGAAGTGTTCAGAATAGGATTAAAATGGAAGTTATAAAGTTATAATGGAAGAATAGGATTAAAGTGGAATAGGAAAAAATAAATCAAATAAACAAGTAGTCAATTGTGAATATAAAATTTTAAAAGTCCGTGCCATATAAACATTTTTGCAGTAAAAATTCCTTGGTAAGTTTTTTAAATAGTGCATATGTTTGTATATTTTTTAATTCATCTGGTAACCTGTTATAAAATGTTATGCTTCTGTATTGAGTTGTCCTTTGAAATTGTGATGTTGCAGGTATAGAATTATGAGTATAGAATTATGAATATGGTCCGTATGTATTCACCCTCGTTTGACCGATGGCCAAAGCTGCAAGATAAAACTAACTTATTTTTGAAAACCCTTCTAGGCCATAGACATTACAATCCAAATAATAACATTTCACTCTTACTATTTAATTATCTTATTTTAATGTTATATTCAGTAAAAATAAACAAAACAAAACAATGAATATTTAGATTTTAATAAGGACTTAGGAAAATCATTCTCTCAAGATGATCAAAGTAGTGTACTCGCGGCATAATTTCATGGCAGACCGCTGCAATTTATTGGAATTTCTTGCAATATCGCCGCGCTCGACAAAAAGTTATATAACTAGAGAACTAATATAGCAATCATAAAAATAATAACTGTACAATGATCGCATTGGAATTTCGTATATAGGATATTGAAATCTCATTTTTTTAAACAATTAGATAATTATGAATAAATATGATAAAGTCGAAAAACTGAAAAAAACTCGGCATTTCTAACTTGTACTTGTCTTACGGAAAAATACGAAACCCTATTTAGGAATTTTTAATAGTTTCGTGATCTTTATTAGATTCTCTATCAATAGTAATATTTCGTTTTGCTTATTTACATACAAAAATATTTAGATATTAGCTCATAAAAAGCAATAAAATTTTTGATGATTTCTCTCGAAAAAAAAAAAAATTATGTTTGACAATAGAATTTTACCAGATATATCCGCTAAATGACGCGCGAAATTATTTTAGCGGCTGTCTATGTATCTATGGTAATAATGAGATATTTGCTATGCCTTTTAGGATGCGTTCGAATTAGAAAATAATATTACTGTGCGCTCCGGGAGCAAGCCGCCAATATTGGTCGTTACGGAGTCAACGGTGTTCTGATGTGCAACCAAATTTGGTCGTTACGTAGCCGAAGGGTTTAATACAACTTTACATACTAGCAACTCATTGAGTGGCGTTTAGTAGACGTTTGAAATATTACCTTAAATTAAATTTAAAGTGGCCAAAACTGGTGCATCCACCCTACTTGGGCTGAGAAAAACAACTCTTTTTGCCGCATCGGTAATGGAATGTAGCATAATATAACATGACTAGCTGCTGCCCGCATCTTTACCTTGTATAGAGTTTCGAATTGAGTAGTTAATTTGAGTAGGTTTATGTTTATGCTTTTCAAACACTACCTAGTAACCAGCCGGATCTACGTTTTTTTCCGAGCTGGAGCAAAAACGGCATTGGCGTCCTCCAGCGTTTGAGATTTAGAGAAACTTTGAGAAGGAAAGGCAAACTGTAACAAGGAAAAGTTTACCCTGAAATGGATAATAATCTTTGAGGGACCACCCCTCACAAGACTCCAGGTTTATTCGGTGTGAGGTGGTGGTGTCAACTTACGAGTTATCTCCGTATTGAAAGGCGGTTTTGAACGAAGTAGATGGAATTTAGTGATCGAAGGTTTGAATATTGCCAGTTATAACGCTTGCCGAAGTAACGAGTGCCCGGATTACTTTATCGAGACGCGAGGGTTGCGCGACGGAGGTTATGTGGGAATAGTGGATGAGGATTGTGCGTGTGCTCCTAGTATCTTGTACTGGGCACGGCTCGAGTCTGTGGGATTACAGACTGATGTTTCGAGACTCAGGGAGAATAAGGAAAGGAAACCAAGGAGCCGGATCCGTTGAGCGACCTCGTAAGAGGGGTACCGTATATGCCGTCGCAACCTTAGGGGAAGGTGATCACTCGGGGAATGGTAATTTGGTTGCTTTTTCGCCGGTTTAAATAGGCCGTGAAATGATGCAATCCGAAAATATTTCGAGTAAAAGTATTGTTTCATCGTGCTGATTCATAGATGCGCGAGTCAAAATAATAGCTGAATTGTGTCTGTGGCTTTCACTGGAAATCGATGCATTTGTTGATCGCATGTAATGGACGGTCTATTACAAATCCATAGCCTACTCAAATCGATACTATGCAAAGCGAAGCTGCGGATGGCAGCTTGGAGTAGTCAGACATTACGGGCGAACCCAGCACCCTAGGAAGATATAACGATATGTAATCAATTAATCATTCTTTCAACCGAAGGGTGAACGCAGACACTTAGGGACAACACAGTCCACCTACGCCAGCGTGCCCGTGAGAGTCCAACGCCTTAACACGAGGCACTGGGAAATGACCCAGCGGACCGACCTTGCGCCCTTACTACCAGATTTGGCCGGATTTCTGCGTCCTTCAGTCTGGTTACGACCTCTACCTGATGTTAAATCAGCGGCAATTCAGTTTGAATTTATAACGGACAAGGAATCGGTAGGTCGTTTCAAGCGTAGCTGTCATTAGGGTAACAACCACCCCCGCTGCTTGGGAAACGTATATGTTCATTTCCAGCCCCCCCCCCCCCCCCTTCCTTCCTGGTTATTCACCGGCAGTCGATTGGCTGACGCCGAACAATGCGCCGACCGCCCAGCAGCCCCAGAGGAACTGATCCACCTGCCGTGACTCTTTTTGAGGAGAGTACTGCGTGGGGGCTGAACCGTGAGTTGAGCCGACCCAAGTTAAGGAGCGGGCCTTAGTGGTCCAACTGCACGGAAACCATTGAGCCGCGGGCAGAATCTAGTAGAGGGCGCTTGCAATAAGTTTTCTACGTGTTTTTCTCTAATGACTTTGCCAATTTTCTTGTCAATAGCATTACAACGCTTAAATAATCAACGGTCACATACGGACAGACAACTTGGGTTGTCGACTACAGCGGGCGAGCCTGTCACCTCAGGAAGTTTTAACGACGATTAGTCGTTCTATCTCCCTGGAGTGAGCGCAGAAGACTTAGGAACAAAACATTCCTTCGCCTAGTCGGGGGAGTCTGGAAACTGTACTGCTTCCTATAGAGCGGGGGTGGCTGCGGACCTTACGGCGACTGCTCTTGAAATGACCATCGGCCATCCGATCCTGGGTGAACAGCCGGGCGAAGGACGCTGTGGTCCGCGATAGATTCGGTAAACACCGTTTCACCGCTTCGTAAGGGAGAGGACCGCGCAAGCGACCACGAACTCGTAACCAATCGAGAGACCGGAGTAATCTGGTCACAATTGGAAGTAAGGGTGCGAGTGTCGGCCCACCGGGTAACATTCCTGGCTATCTCACGGTTAAGGCGTTGGTCTCTTACGGGCTCGTGGTGCAGCTAGACGTTGGATTGTTATTGTCCAAAGTCTTCTACGCTCACTGCAGGTCGATAGAACGACTAACCGTTAAAACGTCCTGTGGTGACGGGCTCGCCCGTTGTAGTCGACACCGCAAGATGTTAGTCAGAGTTCAAAGGCGATTGGCTTACGCCGCACGGTGCGCAGACCGTCCAGGAGAGCCAGAAGGTTGATTCCCAGGGGAAACTAACCATAGGGTTAGAGTCCTACCCAGGCTCGCACTTCATGCGTGGAGGCCGTCGGATAGGTGTTGACCCGTGAGTGGTACCAACCCTGAACAGAATGGGTCTTCGTGGCCAACTCAGCAAGGGCCCACTAGACATACGGACAGACAGACAGACAGACAGACAGCAAAGTCTCACCGATAGGGTTCCAGTCGTGCGCTAAATAAGATGTGGTGAGTTTTACGAGGAGAAATAAAGCCATGCGGCAGTAAAAAGAGTCGTTCTCGTTAAAAAGAGGTCGAGCAAACGGGGTCATCTTTCATAGGAACGTCGCGGTAAGGGGTTGTAACAGAAATAACGAATAACGAGTTACGAGTAACAGTAAACGGTTAACGAGTGACAGCTTCGCCGAGTTAGTGACAGTAACGAGAGCTTCCGTTACCACCACACATAACGATGTTGTTTTACAGTAGCTTTTATGAGAAAGAATGCATTTTAGCGACGATGAATCGAATGGTATTAGAATATGATAGAACTAGATAATAAGGCCCTTTCATATAAGGGTGATTACTATGGAACTACCAGATTATGTATTTATATGATAATTTTAAATGACTATTATAGGTATGTGAGCGTCATATCAATATGTAATTGATTTATATATGTATATTATTTTAGTTTTTATTTTATTTATTTTGGTTTTATTATTATTTTCGTATAAATATATGTATGTGTATGTGTGCATACATGGATATATATTTTATCTATAGATGTATATAAGTATCTATCCATATTTGTATATGCGTAAATATTTGTAGTTTTAAAAATAAGTACTAATTATAGATTAAGTTGACAGTGCACACTTAATATCATCATTAAAAGTCTGCCTTAGAACAGGCCTAGGCCTAGTTAGGCGACTGTGTCAATCATAAAAATAATGTCGCATCAATTTCTTGCTAACATCTTAATCAAATATGACATTAACTTTTTACTAGATGTGTTACTACTACTAAATAAAATAAATAAATAAAATAGGCGTATCGATCAGATGCGACTGATGTGATTCCTTTATTCGTTACTCCAGTTGAAATAGACTTGAAACTTGCGTATTATTTATTTATTTATTTATTTAATTAATTAATTTAACAATTCATTTACAGTGCATACGTATCACTAATAATCATATCAATAAAAAAAATATATAATTAAAATTAAAATTAAAATTGAACACAACCGATATGAGCATTAGCATTTAAGTACTGCTGCTGCCCAACTAAGTGCCAGGACTTGTTCCAGGGCAGCTAGGTCTGTTTTTAGATCACATATATTCGGCAATTTGAATAAAAAATAAAAAGAAAAAGAAATATATATATATATATATATATATATATATATATATATATATATATATATATATATATATATATATATATATATATATATATATATATATATATATATATATATATATATATATATATATATATATATATATATATATATATATATATATATATATATATATATATATATATATATATATATATATATATATATATATATATATATATATATATATATATATATATATATATATATATATATATAAATATATATATATATATATATATATATATATATATATATATATATATATATATATATATATATATATATATATATATATATATATATATATATATATATATTCTTTTTAGAATTGATCAATAAGATGATTATAAAGTAAATAATTATAAAAGCCACTTACATCGTGACGAAGGATTCCCTTGATATATATATATATATATATATATATATATATATATATATATATATATATATATATATATATATGATAGTTTTGTGTATATATTCTTTTTAGAATTGATCAATAAGATGA